>JAJMFC010000035.1:0-39374 GCA_030574475.1 Trigonopsis californica
GAAATCATAAACGGCGGCACACAATTTTATAGTCATGGGGGATTGTGCGTCCCCAGGCGAACCGGTAGCAGGGAATCACTATCGACAAACCATGAAGAGTATGGCTTATCCAATAGAATAACATTTGTTGCTTTCCCGTCTTCATTTCTAATAATTTCAAGCTCGATCTCTTCTCTTCTGCTTATTAAGGCAAATGTGGAGCCCTTAATTCGGAGACGCCGAAGTCCTTGAATAGACTGGCCAATAGAAAGAGCCGCTAATTTAAAATTTGCAAGCGCTATATCTGACTTGAGTTCTGAAATAGAACTCTCTTTGCCCATTTGTGCAAACTCCCTCACTTTAATGCCTGGCATTTCATCATCATCTTCTTCTTCTTCTTCTGCTGCTGCCTCTTCCCCGTTATATGGTACTGGATGTTCAGAGTGAAAGACACTGTCTCCAAATACTGTTCCATTAGATAAAATACTAATGGGATCTGTAGTATCGGATACACTTGAGTTATCCATATCAGTATCCGAAGAACTCGAAGGGTTGACTTCATCATCGAGGGAACCTGCTGGATTAGGAGTAGAATCATCACTGGATTCAGATTGAGTCTCAGGAGTTATTAATCGCCCATCTTGATCAACGCTCTTGCGCTCACAATCAAAACTAAGCCATTCTCCCCGATGAATAATTTCAAGCTCATCTAAAGACTCCATGAATTTCAACCCTTCTCCAAAGTCACGCAAATCAAATGCTTTGTCGGCGGATTCAGCATTTTCTACTACAAGCCGTTCCAGGCTTGGAAAGTGCCTGGCAATGACTCGCAAAAATCCTATAGGACTATATTTCCCTTCAATTATTGACTCATTATTGAGATGTAGTTCCAGCTCGCGCAATCTACTCGTGTTGAGATTACGAATCATTGGTTCAAAGTCCTCTTCATCAAGTCTTCCAAGAATACAATCCCAAAAGGCAAATTTCTCGCATGCTAGCCCGCGCAAGAAAAAGTTAAAATCGCTTGACGGCGTCTGTTCGTACCAATCATAAATATTAATAAACGAAGAGTCATGCATGTATGGCCCAGTCATTTCAAAAGATTTCAGATTGACAATATTGTTTGGCGCTTTTGAAACAAGTCGAGCAAGTTCAACTGAAAATGGGCGTCCTACAGCATATGCAGATACCTTTAATGTTTCGAGATGCTTGTGTCGCAATACAAACTCAGCCAGGCCTGCACCCGAAGTCTTACCGAAACTGAGCTCAAAATATTTTAACCTTGGCCAATTGTAACAATTGTAATGAAAGATTTCGTCAAACTTATCTCTGCTAGTGAGTTTTGACTCCAAGCATAACCATTCTATGTTGGGACATGATTGCAAGATAAGTTCATATACCTCGAGACTGCCTTTCACTGAATGTCCAGCATTGCTAACTTGTAGCCGTAAATGAGTTATGGTGGACAGGATTGGGAAATGGCAACTGTGAACTCCAGCGGCACAGAGACTTGGGAATCCGGCATGAAAGCATCCACATTTCGCAATGAGTTTTAAATTAGGGTGAACGGTTACCGAGGTAAATCGAAGAGTCAGCTTTTCAACTCCACGAGCAGATTCTAAAGACAAAAGTAGACTTCGGGTATATGCAGCGATATCCCAAGGTTGGGGACTTGGAGAGCCAAAATCGAATGAAAATTGGTGTAGATTTCCGAGAAGAGATACCAACTTGGCAATGCTCTCAGGTGCAAAGTATTCAGGGGGTTCAGGACTTCCCCCATGGTTCCTGCTATCAGGTTCGACTAGATAGTACCATGATGGACAGTACATTCTCAAGCCAACAATGGAAGAACATAGATCGCCACTTTGCTGAAGCCCTTGAATGAACTTTTCAACTTGCTTAGTATCTGAGGGGCATTTGACAAAGTAATAATTCAAATTTCTCAAACAGTAGTAGAGAGTGGAGCTAACAGCCATCAACGCTTTAATATCTTGCCAAGATACAAACCGTATTATGGTATGGACCAATTCGGGGGGTAGCGATTCCATTTGGCTCCGGCTTAAGACAGGCTCACAAGGCGACATCAGCACCTTCGTTTCGCACATGTCTCTCCTGAAGAGACCTTCAAAACAAAGCCCCTTTATCAAGACACGAAAGGCAAACCAACCACAAGGTTACTACTAGTATTGCTGCAGAAAAATAAATTATGATGCAAAATGCGCCCGAGGACAAAGGCCTTGGTTGCTCCAAGCGAGGTCAGCTTAGAAATGGAATAAATCAGGAGCAAAGGCAGTTGACAAATACAACTACCAATGTCCTCAATATTAGCGCTACCTCAGCAGATTTGGACCTAGACACCACAATATATTGAGAGCGGAGATATATCGTAATACAGGCAGTTTTGAGCAAGTTGCAAGCACAAGCAAGACCTTTTGACTTGTAATCCATTTAACTCATCCTTGGGAAATGTCCCAATCGTGAGCCGCACGGCAGTCTACTAGTCGATCTTTTGACGCGATAAGACACGATAACGCAAGAAAACGTCAAGACATCTGATATCCGACAGAGAAGAGCAGCCAAGCTGAGATACGATACTTTTGAGATGGTCACGTCAATGTAGAAGAGACGACGACTGCCACTCTCTTTCAAAGCATCATAAGTTACGACACTGATTCTCTCCATGCGCTCATTCGCATGCCATATTTTTCTTTAAATGTGAGATAAAGCAATGGCAGCGACAATGCTGTATTTCTTCTCGTTACTCTCGAATGGAAGCAAAGAACTCTGATCAGATGTACATTCAGAGGCTCTTGGGGGGGGCAGGGCAGAAGCAGGAATGTATCATAGAGATACACCTCAATGACTATCCCGCAATTAGGCTATTCAAAGGGGATCCGGGTAGACTCGTTACCGTATACCAAGTGGCATAGCATGTTGCTGACGCGTGTAGAATCCCAGTCTCTTGGAGGTAGATTGTCCCCCTCCCCCGGCCGCACATAGCTATCGGCCACATCCCGCTCGACTAATCCAAGAGATTATTAAGCCCGTATAGCCTCGATCCAACGGTACATACTAGCCATTTTCTACCGGAAGACTTGCTCTTGTCGAGATAGACGGCGGTTATTTTATTTATTTTTTTTTGTCTGGTTGTTTTCATCACGCGCGTGTAATTTAAGTTCTGGCGTTGCACCCAAAAATTTTTTTGTCGGCCCTTGGTTACATACAAAGAAAGCCGCCGGCCCAACAGTGAAAGGCAAATCAGGGACTCGATCTATAAAGTCCAGACTGCAACTTGCTATTGTAAGTGCTTAGATATCATTGTCCAGTAATATCCAATCATGGAATTTGAGGAGCTCGAGTTTGATGAGACTGTTCAGGAGGGTGACAAGTCTACTACAACCCATGTCGTGATAGACAAGTTTGGCAATACGGAAGTGGTCGAGGAGACAAATCAGCCACAGAATGCTTCAGACGATGAAGATGCTGCTGCAGGATCCAAAAAAACTGTTACATTTGCGGAATCAGTTGTTGGCGAGTCTAAACTTTCAACTGATGACCAGCGGAAAAGGGAATTTGAAGAAGGTGGTGGACTCCCTGAGCAACCCGATAATCCAGATTTCTCCAAATTGTCGCCACTGAGCCCAGAGATTATTAACAGACAGGCGACAATCAATATTGGTACCATTGGTCATGTGGCTCACGGTAAGAGTACTGTTGTCAAGGCAATCTCGGGTGTGCAGACTGTCCGGTTCAAGAATGAACTGGAAAGGAACATTACCATCAAGTTGGGATATGCAAATGCTAAAATTTACGAATGTGAGGATGATAGTGTGCCTCGACCTCAAAGGTATAGGTCATTCGGCTCTGATAAAGAGATTGCTCCATTAATTGAAGATGAAGAAGGAGTAAAGCACCGTTACAAGCTCTTACGGCATGTTAGTTTTGTTGATTGCCCCGGTCACGACATTCTTATGAGTACTATGTTGTCAGGTGCTGCTGTTATGGACGCCGCTTTATTGCTTGTCGCTGGCAATGAACCCTGTCCTCAGCCTCAAACTAGTGAGCATCTTGCTGCTATTGAGATTATGAAGCTTCGACACATCATCATCTTGCAAAACAAGGTAGATCTTATGAGGGAAGAGAGCGCTTTGGAACATGAAAAGAGTATATTAAAGTTTATTAAGGGTACTGCCGCAGATGGTGCACCAATTGTACCTATTTCTGCACAACTCAAATATAATATTGAGGCTGTCAACGAGTTTATTGTCAAGAAGATCCCTGTCCCACTCCGAGACTTCTCTGCTACTCCTCGATTGATTGTTATTCGTTCCTTTGACGTTAATAAGCCTGGTGCCGATATTGATGATCTTCGGGGTGGCGTCGCTGGTGGTAGTATCCTGACTGGTGTCTTGAAACTGGGTGATGAAATTGAGATTCGACCTGGTATTGTCACAAAAGATGATGAAGGAAAAATTCAGTGTGTACCAATCTTCAGCCGGATCGTCTCTCTATTTGCTGATCACAATGATCTCAAATTTGCTGTTCCTGGTGGATTGATTGGTGTCGGTACTAGAGTCGATCCTACTTTATGCCGAGCCGATCGGTTAGTAGGTCATGTACTAGGAGCTCGAGGCAAGCTACCTCAAATATACTCTGAAATCGAAATCAACTACTTTTTACTACGTCGACTTTTGGGTGTCAAAACTGACGATAAGAGGCAAGCAAAAGTGCAAAAGCTTACCAAGAACGAAATTCTTATGGTTAATATTGGTTCAACCGCTACAGGAGCACGTGTCTTGGGTGTCAAGGCTGATCTTGCTAAACTTCAATTGACATCTCCTGCATGTACAGATATTGGAGAGAAGATTGCACTATCACGCCGAATTGAAAAGCATTGGCGGTTGATTGGGTGGGCATCCATTAAACGTGGTGTCGTCCTGGATCCTATTCAGTAAGAAAAAAAGAAAAAAAAAAAAAGTTAACAAATGATATTCTTGACCATGTTTATGTGATTTATGTAGTTTTGTTTTGGACGGGATTCCTTCAGTAACTGTAGATTGTTTTTTTTGCATTACCAAAAGCTCTTATGATTCTTGATCTCGCGCAGCATAGTCTAAGCTTGGATACTGTAGTTCTTCTCATTTTCATGTCAATGAATTTTTGCAGTCTTATTGGCGTAGCTGTATGCTATTGAGCAGAAATGCGCGTTACAATTAATAATTTGACTACTACTACTACTACCCCCCATGAATATCTACAATACAACCTTTAATACCACCGTCCGTAAAAATACATACCTACTTAACCGCATCTTTGGTTTTTATCTAGTAGAAGACTGCAGCTATGAATTTTTAACAAAACCATACAATCCCAGATTGAATAAAGAGCAACTTATAATCAATACACTCGAAAACAATGTCAAGTTAATTTCATATTTCTGGATTCTTTTTTAATACCATACGTGTACAAAATTACCGACTTAGTTCGAAATGAATGTGTTTTGATTTGTCGCGAGACCCCCGTACTAACCCTTATGGGACCCCCGCTGCTCAAGCTAAGCAAATACCCACCAAACTTTATTAAATGATGGCTATTGCTCTGCTGGATTATTCAGTCAAGTTAGCAATCTACTAAGCCAAATGAACAACTTATACCAGTTCTACGTTACCGAGGCATAGCTTACGGTTATGGTTTGTTTAAAATAAATTAAGCTGCATGAACAGAGAGAAAATCAACTTAGAACTACTTTTGTTGAAAGGGAAAACGGCCTTACTTACCAGCATCTAAATAAAACTAGCTTTCATCAAAAATCATCGTGACTCGGTTTATTTACTTATAAACAACACCTCGCCCCGATATGCTGCCTAACTCCGGGTTTAAGTATGTTATTTTGAACAAAAGCCGAAGTTAATTCCAGTTATTTAGACGAATAGAGAATTTTACATACGACAATTGGATTCACTAAGCAAGCCTTTAACACGTTTTGTATTTTACGTCTAAAGTCTTTTTTTACCTACTTTGATGAGTGGTTGTTTGACAAGTTATGACTAGGAACGAAAATAGATAAAAAAACATTGTGCGCCGTTAATGAAATGATCCGATTTTATTTGCTTGATGTCCTGTAGAATCTTTCTCTTTTTACTAGAATTATTGTTTGGTGTATATATATATTTATGTATGACATTGTTAGCTTTTCTTACGCCCGTTCGAATTTAGTCTCATCTTGGTACTAGTGGTCAAGCTTGACAATTGGACAGTTGTATGCCACGCGAAAAAACGACAACTCTTGAGATATATAGATGGATTGGCCGTGTACAGAATAATTTTCACAATGTCCTCCAGATAAGGATTTGATGAGAATACTCAATAATTAGATTGTTATCGTCTTGAAGTACTTACGTCATTGTAAATTTTGCGATGGACACAATTTACAGTTGTTATTAAAATACGCTCATGTTTTTTTTATCATAAACAGTATCTATGATGTCTTTGTTTTTCCAAGAACTCTTTCTTTCTACGATTTTGGGCTTTCAATGCATGGAAAAGTGCTGAAGCTCCCTCCTTTGATTTATAATACCAAGAAAACTTTAGAGGTCGGCATTGTTGTTAAAGAGTATTATCACCTAAATAGTGGGGCTTATCTCTAAATCTAGAGTCTAAACGCACATGGGCATTATTAGTTCTACTGGAGATTTGAATAATACACATCTAAAGTGAACATGCCAGAAGTTCATTCGATGTTCTCTCATTTAAAGTTTCCACACAGACAATGTAAGCAACAGGAGAAGTCCTAAATAAGGTAGATTACTGCTATCTTTTCTTTGACCAGCAGTTCTGAAAAGGACAATAAAGCGGGTGAGACTTAGCGTCGATGACATTTCATATGATTAAGACCAACATCCATTGGGGGCCTACTAATTTTTCTAATCTGGTAACGATCATTTTCCCCTTTGGGCTGAAGATGACTTTAATTAATTACGTTCTTGGGAAAATCAAAAAAAAAAAAGTGCTGAGGTGTCGTCATTCAAGTTTAAGGTTAAATTAATTTGTATTGTTGGTGCCTGACTTATTAGCAATGCAACGTCTGCAAAAAACCAAAGCGCGACAAAAAGAAAGATTTAAACAACTGTAAGGGATACCAATATCACAAACAAATTAGGCAATAACGTTGAATATTTTTATTTTATCTCCGTGCGCTATTTCTAGTACGGCTTCGTTTCTTGGGAATTACTTTAAAAAAATTCCTGAAACCCTATACTCCGTGCCTTCAGTGGTAGATCATTGACAGAATTTTCCTTAGATAACAAAAATTCAAAATACAAGCTTTAATTACCTCCTTGAGAACTTTACAAAATTAGAAAGACCAAATTTAGAAGAATATTTAGATGTGTAGCATCCTAAATAGATCTTCAAAGTCAACGAAAATTTTGAATTGACTTAACAGAAGCTTAACTCTAAATTATGTTTTCCAATGTCTCAAACTTAAACTTTGAAATTTTTTTTTTTTTTTTTTTTTTTTTTTTTTTTTGGGAAGTCTAACCAAGAAAGAACGGATAAAGAGAGTAGGGAAAATTTTCACGTTAGTAAGAGATAGCGCACGAAGTAGCTGTCAAGGTCTAATCATCCGGCTCTGGACCGCCATGAACTATCCCTCCAATATCTATCTAACCCCATCAGCTAAACCACTTCAGATAAGTTGAAATTTGTGCGGGGCACAAACTTTCCAGTTTTTGGCATAATTCCCAAGGGACGGCGAAAATATTCTAGAAGACTCCTCTACCCCAGTCTCCTTTGGGAAAGCGGCAATGAGAGGATTGATTTAAGGGAAGTAGCTTTCTCTGGATATTGCCGAAAACATCACTAACTACCGTACTGAGTATTGAAGTCCCAGAACGGGCCGACAGAAGATTAGGGTAGTATTTTATCGTAGTTAGATCAGCCAATTTATTTTTCTACATATTTCTTGAGACATGTAATACCCATGGAGCAAGAGGGCTTGTAGACCGAGTACGCATAGACAAGGCAAAAATGAAAGAAAGAAAAAAAGTTTTTGACAATCGATAACTGTCGAGCAAAGATGGGGGACAGAATTGACGGTTGCTAGTCAGCCACAAGAAGTGTCTGGTTTGGGCATAGGGTGACTCCACATTTGAAGTTTCTTCTAGATCTTATGGTGGCAAAGATGCTTTTGACGTCAGAAGAAGAGCCAATTTCAAAAGCTTGTTCAACCGCCAAAGAAATATAGAGGAAAAAGAAAAAAAAAAATTTCTGTCTACTTTGATTTGACTAGAGGAGTCCAAGCTTAATCATCATGCATAGAAAATATTAAGTGTTTTTAATTATTTACGGTGAAATATTATCACCAGACTTGTAGTTTGCCTATAGATTATAACGCCTGGGACCCATTATAACCGCCTCTCCATGGAGTTCCGTAAGAATCGAAAGGCACTTCTAACTCCTTGTTCATTAGCTTTAAAAAAAAATTTCTTCTATGCTTCTCTGGGGCGCGGAGATTGTCAGAAAGCCAAACCAAGAGACAATTTGGGGGCAATCTTTGGATTAAAGATTTCCGAATTGAGACGTCAGCCACAACGCGTTCAGCCCAAAGGAGTATAGGCTGTCAGGAGAGATGACGATCGTTTTCCAGGGCCCACAGATATTTCTCATTTCGGAAAAAAAGGTTTGCCGCCGGGCGACAATAGGGTATCCCCATAAAAAGGTGGCATTATGCCGTTCTATCTAGTTTCTTCATCTTCTTACATTTATCCTACCTCGAAAGGCATATTCTATTAGTTTGCTTTTACTGCATTCTTTTATCGGTAAACCACTATCATTCGTGAGAATCGTCTTCTATATACAATGCAGTTTCGAATCGTTCCCGTCGTTCTGTTGGCTCTTGCCGGCACCACCTTCGCTCAGAATGAAACCAATACAACTTCCGAGCCAACCTCTGAGCCAACCACTGAGACAACCTCTGAGATGACCTCTGAGACAACTCCTACCACTTTCGCACCCAACTCAACCACATTCGAGCCTACCTCCACCTTCGCTCCCAACTCTACCACATTCGAGCCTACTACTACTCCATCAAACACTACCACATATGAACCTTCCGGTACTGCTAATACCACTGTCGGACCAAATGTAACAACTGGTTCACCAACACCATCGGAATCATTTAGCGGTGGTATTCGCAACACAGTCAATGCTGGTCTACTCGCTGCAGTTGTTGCTGCTGGTATCGCTATAACTCTCTAGACTAGATGTCTGTTTTGATGATGAAATGGGGTATGGCTCCCTTTGGTTGGGGAAAATGGTTGTTGGATCCAATTATTTATTCTTTATTTAATTATTTATTATAAGGCGGTTTTGTATTATTCACTTAAAATAGAGGGTATTCGCAAGGTGTATTGGAGAAGTCGATGACCGTTCGTTAGCTTCCACTGGTTAGCTTCCGTGCTTATTCTCCTCTTTATTTATTATTATTCGCGGCATTCTATTTATTTCTTATAATTATTTATCCTTTTTATTATATTTATTCTTATTCTTATTTTTATTCTTTAAATCTTTTCATTCTCTAGATCAGATGCAAGTTCTTCGTAGTAAATGCTTGAAAAGTATCGTAAGTTGGTTGGTTGTCAACCTTGCCTTTTTATTTAGCTTGTCTTGATGCATGGGGTAACAGGTTGCTTCTCGGGCAGCGGTACAACGGTGATTCTCCTCCTGGTTACGACATCTTCAACTTCCTTGGATTTCGCCAGAAACAACCGGTTTTCGAAGTCTTAAATGTAAGCCGAAACTTAAATTTGAAAGCATTCGGCAAGATCATTATATACTAATTTTTGCTTTGAAGCTCTTGTTGAAAAAGTTGTCCGTTGCTCTGGAGTAATGTCGCAGGACCTTCCTATTCAATTTCAGGAGCACCTGCAGCTCACGGCTTTGGGGATCCCTCAGTCGGCCATCGGGTTCAATACGTGTACTTTGGAGAGTGATCATTATGTTTGGTATGTGACGCGGAAAACCGTATAATTGATGTGCGCCGTATAGTTTGTTTATTTACTTTTACTGATGTTGTTTACCTTCACTAGTGTGCGAGATAAAAGTGATACCGGAAATGCGCAGGTGGTCATCATCGATATGTACAATAATAATAATGTCGTTAAGCGAAATATTACTGCAGATTCTGCTATTATGAATCCTGTTTCGAATATTATTGCATTGAGGGCTCAGGGCCGAGTCCTTCAGGTGTTCAATCTCGATCTTAAACAGAAGATAAAAGCCCACAGTATGCACGAGGATGTCACATTTTGGAAGTGGATATCTAATTCCACACTTGGATTAGTTACGGATACTTCACTTTATGAATGGAACGTTCTTGAGTCAACAGATGCCGCGCCTGTTCGTGTAACTGATCGTCATACGTCCTTGAGCGAATCCCAAATTATAAGCTATAGAACAAATGCAGATAATCAATGGTCTGTCGTTGTTGGTATTTCTCAAAGGAACGGCCGTGTAGTCGGAAATATGCAGTTGTTCTCTAAGAAGCATAACGTCTCCCAAGGTATTGAGGGCCATGCCGCTGCTTTTGCTAAGATCCATATTGAAGGCAACCCTGAAGATACCCAATTGTTCGTCTTTGCAAATCGTAGCGACACTGGTGCCAAATTATTTATTAATGAGATTGACCATCCTGCTGAGAATGGTCCTTTCCAGAAGAAAGTTCTAGATATTTTTTTCCCACCTGAAGCTACCAACGACTTCCCCGTCGCAGTTCAGGTCTCTGAAAAATATGCAATTGCTTATGTTGTCACCAAGTATGGCTTTATTCATCTCTATGACTTGGAAACAGGAACCACCATTTACATGAACCGAATCTCCTCAGAGACAATTTTCACAACTACCCCTGAAAATTCCTCTTCTGGAATCTTGGCAATTAATAGAAAGGGCCAAATTTTGTCTGTTTCATTGGATCCTGATAATATTATCCCTTATATATTGCAGAATCTTTCCAACCCTGGCTTGGCTGTTTCTCTTGCATCTAGAGGTGGACTCAGCGGGGCCGACGATTTGTATAAGCAGCAGTTTCAACAGCTTTTGTCCCAAAATAACTATTTAGAAGCTGCTAAAGTTGCAGCTTCCTCTCCTAAGGGAATCTTGCGTACTCCTGAAACAATTGACCGATTGAGGCACTTGGTTGCTCCTCCTGGTCAAATCTCTCCGATTTTGCAGTACTTCAGCACTATCTTGGACAGATCTTCTCTCAACCATTATGAAACTTTGGAGCTTGCTCGTCCTGTTCTGCAACAGAATCGTCCCCAATTGCTCGAGAAATGGTGGAAAGAGAACAAGTTGGAATCTTCTGAGGAGCTGGGTGATATTGTGAGACCTTACGACGTGAACCTTGCTCTGGCAATATATACGAAAGCCAATGTCCCATCAAAGGTGGTCGCAGGACTTGCGGAGACTGGTCAGTTTGACAAGATCTTACCTTATAGTCAGAAAGTCGGCTATAGTCCTGACTACACAAGCTTGGTTCAGAATTTGATTCGCATGAACCCTGAAAAGGGTACAGAATTTGCTACCCAACTTATCAATGAAGGAACTGTTCCAATCGATGTATCCCGTGTTGTTGACGTCTTCATGTCACAAAATCTGGTACAACAGGCTACTGCATTCCTGCTCGATGCCTTGAAGGACAACAAACCCGAGGACGCCGATCTTCAAACTCGTCTGTTGGAAATCAACCTTATCAATGCCCCACAAGTTGCAGATGCTATCTTGGGTAACAATATGTTTACGCATTTTGATAAGGAACGAATTGCTCACATGTGTGAGCAGGCTGGACTGCTTCAGCGTGCATTGGAGTTTTATACCGATATTGATGACATTAAGCGGGTTATCGTCAATAGCGCCGCGTTGAATCCAGAGTGGTTGGTTCAATACTTTGGCAAACTCAGTGTCGAACAAACTTTAACCAGTCTACATGAGATGCTTAAAAAGGACATTCGGCAAAATCTCCAGATTGTCATCCAGGTTGCTGTGAAATACTCTGATCTTCTTGGACCTCAGAAGCTTATTTCTCTGTTTGAAGAATTCAAGACTTACGAAGGTCTTTATTACTACTTGCAAAGCATTGTGAACTTGTCTACTGATCCTGATGTAATCTTTAAATATATTCAGGCTGCTGTTAGAATGGGACAGTTCAGAGAAGTTGAACGAATTTGCCGTGATAACAATTATTACAATCCTGAAAAAGTCAAGAATTTCCTCAAGGAGGCAAAGTTGGCAGATCAATTACCTTTAATTATTGTTTGCGACAAGCATGGATTCGTTCATGATTTAGTACTGTATCTTTATCAAAATCAGCAATTCAAATTCATCGAGGTTTATGTTCAGCAAGTCAATCCCTCAAGTACTCCTCAAGTACTGGCTGGTTTACTCGATGTCGATTGCGATGAAAACATCATCAAAAATCTCTTGATGTCAGTGTTAGGCCGCGTCCCCATTGAGCCACTCGTTGCTGAAGCCGAGAAGCGCAACCGATTGAAACTACTTCTTCCTTTCTTGGAAGCTTCTGTCAACAATGGTAATGAGGAGACATCTTTATATGATGCCTTAGCAAAAATCTACATTGATAGCAACAACAACCCAGAGAAGTTTTTGAAGGAGAATGACAAGTATAACACTTTGGCAGTTGGTCTCTATTGTGAGAAACGCGACCCATATCTAGCGTTCATCGCCTACGAGAAAGGAGAGAACGATCATGAGTTAATTAGGATCACTAATGAGAACTCAATGTTCAAGCACCAGGCAAGATATTTGCTTAGAAGGGCTGATCCTGACCTTTGGGCTTACGCTCTGGATGAAGACAATATTCATCGACGGGCACTTATTGATCAAGTTGTCGCAACTGCTGTTCCTGAATCTACCAGCCCAGAAGATGTATCTGTCGCTGTCAAGGCATTCATGACTGCAGACTTACCTGTTGAACTTATTGAACTCTTGGAGAAGATTATACTTGAACCATCTCCTTTTAATGATAACGGCAGCTTGCAAAATCTTCTTATTCTTACTGCCATCAAGGCAGACAAGCCAAAGGTATCTTATTATATTGAAAAGCTCGATAATTTTGATATCGAGGATATCGCCAAGATTTGCATTGAAAACGGTTTATATGAAGAAGCTTTCCAGATCTTCAAGAAGAACAAGCAACATTTAGAGGCTCTTGGTGTATTGGTCGACCACATTGTGTCACTTGATCGAGCTGACTCATATGCTGAGGATGTTGATCTCCCTGAAGTATGGAGCAGACTTGCAAAAGCACAACTCGATGGATTGCGAGTCAATGATGCGATAGATTCTTACATTCATGCAAAGGATCCCTCTAACTTTGCGGAGGTGATTGAAGTTGCTTCTCAAGCAGGAAAGGATGAAGAACTGGTTAAGTTCTTGCGCATGGCTCGTGATTCCCTTCGTGAGCCTGAGGTTGACAGTCAACTTCTTATTTCCTTTGCTCGCCTTGACAGGCTTAATGAGATGAGTGATTTATTGCAGGGCCCCAATGTTGCCAACACTGAGGAAGTAGGTGACAAACTCTACGAAGAAGGTCTATATGAAGCTGCAAAGCTCGTTTACTCGAGTATTTCCAACTGGGCAAAACTTGCTTCTACGTTGGTGCATCTTGATGATTACCAGGCTGCCGTGGATGCAGCTCGCAAAGCAAGTAGCGTTAAGGTCTGGAAGCAAGTTAACAATGTCTGTATTGAGAAGAAAGAGTTCCGATTGGCACAAATTTGCGGTCTGAATTTGATTGTCCACGCTGAAGAGCTCCAAGACTTGATTAAGCAGTATGAGTACTATGGTTATTTTGATCAATTGATCGACCTGTTGGAGCAAGGTCTAGGTTTAGAGCGTGCACATATGGGAATGTTTACAGAGCTCGCTATTCTGTATTCCAAGTATCACCCGGAGAAGATGATGGAACATTTGAAATTGTTTTGGTCTCGCATCAATATTCCCAAAGTCATTCGTGCTTGTGAGTCTGCTCATCTCTGGCCTGAGCTTGTCTTCCTGTACTGTCATTATGATGAGTGGGACAATGCTGCACTCTCCATTATTGAGCACTCTCCTGACGCCTTTGAGCACAGCTCTTTCAAGGATATCATTGTGAAGGTTGCCAACCTTGAGATTTACTACAAAGCTCTCAATTTTTACTTCAATGAGCATCCATCTTTACTTACTGATTTACTCACGGCACTTACACCTCGAATTGATGTAGCTCGTGCTGTGAGAATGTTCCAAAAATCAGAGAATCTTCCTATGATTAAACCATTTATTGTTGCCGTGCAGAATCAAAATTCACGGACCGTCAACGAAGCTTACCACACTCTGCTAATTGAGGAGGAGGACTATAAAACTCTTCGAGATAGTGTCGACACCTTTGACAACTACGACCCTATTGAACTTGCCAGACGGCTAGAAAAGCACGAACTTATCTTCTTCCGAAGTATTGCAGCTCACTTATATAAGAAGAACAAGAAATGGGGGTTGTCTATTTCTCTTTCTAAACAAGACAAATTGTTCAAGGATGCAATTGATACTGCTGCTACGAGTTCTGATTCCGAGGTCGTGGAGGAACTTCTAAGATACTTTGTTGATATTGGTAATAAGGAGTGCTTTGCAGCTATGCTCTACACTTGCTACGACTTTATTCCCAATGATCTTGTATTGGAACTATCTTGGAGATATACTTTGAACGACTATTCTCAACCCTACTTGATTAACTATGCCAAGGAGCAAACTGTACGACTTGCTTCACTTGAGAAGGATAATGAGGAGCGGAAAAAGAGAGAGCAAACCACTAACAATGAAGAGGAGGGCCCCATCCTCGGAGCAGCTGGAAACCGGCTACTTTTGACGCAAGGTACCGGAGCTGGCTACGCGATGAATGGAATGGCTGCACCTCCTCAAATAGGCTTTAATACTGGTTATTAGAGTTTCAAAATGGGAAAACTAAGACCAAGGTATAATTTGTAGGGGAAAAGTCAAGATAGATGAAAAAAAAAAAAGAACGAATATATCAGCTGAGATATACATAAATTGAATCTGTAGAAAAAACAAGTCATGACTAATTTGCAGCCAACATTGGATGAGTATGACTTATTCTTCACATGCTAGCGGATTGTTGAGTCATCCATTCCTTGTTTTGCATTTCCGTGGTTGCTATACGCCCAGATTTGATTTGCTATTCCAACCATTTCCTAATTAGGTAGAAAAGCCTAGACAGTATACACTTCTCCATGGGAAGTTTGCTCCCACCGTCATCTTCTTAATTTCTTCAACTCGAGAAAAAGGTCCATCTGTTCAATCATGTCGAAGACTTCGAGCGCAGGCGACATGCACAGCATGCGTGCTTCCAATGCAATTCTCGGAGGTGATATGCTCAAACTCCTCGGTAGGTCGAAAATCGTGTTATCTCCTTATTGTTTGGTGCTGTCAGTAGTTATGGAGAAGATCTGTACGCCTATGTGGACATTTCAATCTCCGATAACGTATACTTTGCCCGATAAGGGCTTTACTTTACGTGCTATTTGACCGATGTCCTTTGCGCTTTGTTTAAGTCTACTTTTTAGACTTATTTCTCATGAATCTGGCTATTTTATGGAGTATTTGTGCGCTAACCTACATCTTCTTATCTTTTACTTTTGTAACAGTCGCCAATCGTGGAGAAATACGTGAGTTGTATTCCCAATATATCTACCATTATTCTTTTGACTGAATCTATCTACTGACACATGTTTGATTTGCAGCTATACGAGTACTGTCCACCTTACACTGGTCATTGCATCTTTCCCGGACTGTCATTCTAACATTTTGTTTAATCAGATATTCCGTACTGCCCACGAATTGAGTCTTTTGACAGTTGCAATCTACTCTTATGAAGATCGATTGTCTATGCATCGTCAAAGTAAGTTTTTGTTGTTGTTTCCTCGCAGTTGTAACATTTGTGCTAATCAAGGCTTTCTTTTCTTCCTTTTTAGAGGCCGATGAAGCGTAAGCCCGCTCTCAGTAACATTTAATGTCGCACTCGGTTATCGCTAATGTGTTTTTCTTTTTTTTTCTCTGGCGTTTAGCTATCAAATTGGTGCACGAGGCAGATTTTCCCCAGTCCAGGCGTATCTCCAGATCGACGAGATTATCAGAATCGCTCTCGAACATGAAGTCAACATGATCCATCCTGGTTACGGGTTTTTATCTGAGAATTCCGAATTCGCTCGAAAGGTCGAGGAAGCTGGTATTGCTTGGATTGGCCCTCCACATAATGTCATTGATGCTGTAGGTGATAAGGTCTCGGCGCGGACTCTGGCAATTAATAATGACGTACCCGTGATTCCTGGAAGCCCTGGACCTATCGACTCTGTTGCCGATGCCCAAGCTTTTGTTGCTAACCATGGCTATCCTGTTATCATCAAAGCTGCTTTTGGTGGTGGTGGACGTGGTATGCGCGTTGTACGTGAAGGGGATGATATTATCGATGCTTTTAAACGGGCTTCATCTGAGGCTACAACTGCCTTCGGTAATGGTACCGTTTTTATCGAGAGATTTTTGGACAAACCCAAGCATATTGAAGTCCAACTCCTCGGTGATGGCCAGGGTAATGTTATTCACCTTTTCGAACGAGATTGCTCTGTACAAAGACGTCATCAAAAAGTTGTCGAGATTGCTCCTGCAAAGGATCTGCCTCAAAAGGTCCGCGATGCCATTTTGAACGATGCCGTTCGATTGGCAAAATCAGTTAATTATCGAAATGCAGGAACTGCTGAATTCTTGGTTGACCAGCTTAATCGTCATTACTTTATCGAAATTAATCCTCGTATCCAAGTGGAGCACACCATTACTGAAGAGATCACAGGCATTGATATTGTGGCTGCTCAGATCCAAATTGCAGCTGGTGCTTCACTTGCCCAGCTTGGATTGACTCAGGACCGCATCACAACACGTGGATTTGCTATTCAGTGCAGAATCACAACCGAAGATCCTTCTAAAGGTTTTCAACCAGACACTGGTAGAATTGAAGTTTATCGATCAACCGGTGGAAATGGTGTTCGTCTTGATGGTGGAAATGGATTTGCTGGATCCATTATTACTCCATATTACGATTCTATGCTTGTCAAATGTTCTACTTCTGGTTCTACTTACGAAATTGCTAGAAGAAAGATGTTGCGAGCTTTAGTTGAGTTCCGTATTCGCGGTGTCAAGACTAATATTCCTTTCTTGCTCGCTCTCTTAACTCATGAAGTTTTCGTCGCTGGCAAGTGCTGGACAACATTCATTGATGATACTCCTCAGCTTTTTACTCTTATGCAATCTCAAAACAGAGCCCAGAAGCTTTTGGCCTATTTGGCTGATCTCATTGTTAATGGAAGTTCCATCAAAGGCCAAATTGGGGAACCTAAACTCAAGACCCCAGCTGTACTGCCTACACTTTTGGATAGTGCTGGTCAAGTCATCGATACCAGCGTTGCTCAGCCCAAGGGTTGGAGAAACATCATTGTTGAGCAAGGCCCAGAAGCTTTCAGCAAGGCTGTTCGTCAGTACAAAGGAACACTTCTCATGGACACTACTTGGCGTGATGCTCACCAATCTCTCCTAGCAACCCGTGTGCGTACGCTTGACTTTGTTAACATAGCCAAAATCACTTCCCATGCTCTTTCCAATGCTTTTGCCTTGGAATGTTGGGGTGGCGCTACCTTTGATGTGGCCATGCGTTTCCTGTATGAGGACCCATGGGACAGGCTGCGTAAGATCCGCAAGCTAGTTCCCAACATCCCGTTGCAAATGCTATTGAGAGGCGCTAACGGCGTTGCTTACTCCTCACTGCCAGATAATGCTATCGATCAATTCGTTGCGTGTGCCAAGAAAAATGGAGTTGATATTTTCCGAGTCTTTGATGCTTTGAATGATATTGATCAGCTTAAGGTTGGTGTTGATGCTGTCAAGAAAGCAGGAGGAGTCGTTGAAGCTACCGTTTGTTATAGTGGAGATATGCTGAA
Organism: Trigonopsis californica; assembly: GCA_030574475.1. NCBI lineage: Eukaryota > Fungi > Ascomycota > Trigonopsidomycetes > Trigonopsidales > Trigonopsidaceae > Trigonopsis > Trigonopsis californica. The sequence goes on from JAJMFC010000035.1 coordinate 18,033, forward strand.
TCCCAAGAAGAAGTATAATTTGCAATATTATCTTTCTATGGTGGAGAAGATTGTTGATATGGGAACCCATATTCTTGGTATCAAAGATATGGCTGGAACTATGAAACCCCAAGCTGCTACACTCTTGATTGGCGCTATTCGAGAGAAATATCCCGATCTGCCCATCCATGTACATACTCACGATTCTGCTGGTACAGGTGTTGCTTCGATGGTTGCCGCGTCTAAAGCAGGTGCAGATGTTGTCGATTGTGCCACAAATAGCATGTCAGGCATGACATCCCAGCCTTCAGTCACTGCATTGATTTCTTCTCTCCAGGGTACAATCGATACCGGCCTTAACCCTGATCACATTCTAGAGATTGATAATTACTGGGCGCAAATGCGATTACTCTACTCATGCTTTGATGCAGACATCAAAGGTCCTGATCCTGAGGTCTATAAGCATGAGATTCCTGGTGGACAATTGACTAACCTTCTGTTCCAAGCTAAACAGCTGGGTTTGGGTACAAGATGGAAAGAGACTAAGCAAGCATACGAAATTGCTAACCAGCTTTTGGGTGACATCATCAAGGTGACCCCTACGTCCAAGGTAGTTGGAGATTTGGCTCAGTTTATGGTTTCCAATCATCTGTCAGCCAAAGACGTTATCGACAAGGCAGACAGCTTGGATTTCCCAGCATCTGTGTTGGACTTCTTTGAAGGCATGATTGGACAGCCCTACGGTGGATTCCCCGAGCCTTTGCGTACGCGGGCATTGAGAGGTCGACGAAAATTGAGCGAGCGACCAGGCAAATACTTGCCACCTCTGGATTTTAATAAGATCAAGGCAGATCTGGTCAAGAAGTACGGTAAGGTTACTGAGGAAGATATTGCAAGCTACGTCATGTATCCGACTGTGTATGAGGATTTCCGAAGCTTTACACAGCAGTACGGCGATTTGTCTGTCCTACCTACTCGATTCTTTTTAGACAAGCCTGCTATTGGGGAAGAATTCAGCGTTGAGATTGAACAGGGTAAATTGCTTATTCTGAAGCTTTTAGCAGTTGGACCCATTGCTGCAGGAACTGGTAGCCGTGAGGTTTTCTTTGAGATGAATGGAGAAGTACGACAAGTGACTGTGGAGGATCAGAAAGCTGCTGTCGAGACTGTATCTCGTAAGAAGGCAGACAGTACTAACCCTAGCGATGTGGGAGCTCCAATGGCTGGTATGGTTGTTGAAGTCCGAGTAACGGAAGGCCAAGAAATTAAGAAAGGCGATGCTTTGGTCGTCTTATCTGCTATGAAGATGGAGATGATTGTTAGTGCCCCAATGGATGGTAAAGTAGGATTACTATCTGTACGGGATGGTGACTCGGTCGATGGATCTGATCTCTTGTGTAAGGTGGAGAAGGCTTAAAAAGCTGATAAAAAAAAAAAAGGACTATTCAGGTCATGATTTTGCTTCTCTTTTTTTTCTTCTTTTTGTAATACAATTGCGTGGAAATTACAGTTTCTCTCTCTTTACATGTTCTTTTTTCATTAGTCTAAATGATATATTGTACTTGTTAGATCTTTTATAATTAATCTTTTCGAAATCGATCGAGTTCGTTTGATCGGAAATGACTTTGTATGGAGTGGTCGTGCTGTCATCAACTTAGCGCAGCAACTTCACAGCAGGCGGTGGTCTTTTAGACAGGGTAACTTCCCGCATAATACTCCCATCAACCTCGGAACAACCTTGGTCGAGATATAGGACCAAAAAAATGTCAGAGTCAGAAGGAGGTAAAGAAGAACAACAGAAGGAGGAACAGCAGATAGAGGTCGGTCAAGCTCCATCTCGAGAGCCCGAGGTAAAGATTGGTGATAAAGCTGAACCATTTTATCTGCGTTATTACTCTGGACACCAGGGACGATATGGACATGAATTTTTAGGTATTTATATCTTTTTCTGTTGTTTTTGGTCTGATTCTTTCTCCAATTCCAGTAGTTTAACTAATTGGGGTCATATCTAGAGTTTGATGTGCGAGTACTTGGAGATGGACGGAGCGCGCAGGTTCGTTATGCAAACAACTCGAATTACCGCAAAGACTCATTGATCCGCAAGCAAAGTGAGTATTTGTTTTGGACTCGATAAGTGTCTGAAGATGCTGACTATGAGCAGTGTGTATAAGTGCCTTGATTGTGAAAGAAATAAAGAAGATTATTGTGGACAGTGAGATAATACAGTGAGTCATTAATATATGAGCAGTGTATAACATTTACATCTTGGGTATTGACTCAATCCTACAGAGAAGATGATTCGAAATGGCCTACCAGGAATCGGGACGGTCGACAGGAACTAGAAGTCCGATTAGGCCGATACCATATTTCATTCGAAACGTCAAAGCTAGGGTCACTCCATGACGTGCAGAATAGTGACGATCCTGAAGGTCTACGAGTCTTTTACTTCCTTATCCAGGATTTGAAAGCGCTCGTCTTCTCGTTAATCAGTCTGCATTTCAAGATCAAGCCCATATAAAAGAAAAAAGGGGAAAAAAGGGGAAAAAAATAAAAATAAAAATAATCTACAATCTTAGCTTAATAAATAAGCCAAAGCTTTTTTCCTAGTGTATTTTTACTGTATTTTTATCAAGAAAAAAAAAAAAAAGAAAAAAAATTTGTGGCTCTATAGTACGTACTGCAGGTTGTGCTTCACGTGTTGTATTATAGATCGTGATCGGGTTTTATAGTAGTAATCAGCCAACCCAATATAATTAAATATTCGAAAAAGAAGGGCGGGGGGACCGATTATCTCCGACCACCATGGACCAGCATAATGACCACGACCAAGGGCAAGGAAATAGCAGCAAGGAGCCGTTTTGGTTATTTGGCCATCATCATCATCATCATCATCGTCCAGGATCGACTCGCTTGCCATCGGTAGACAGCGGGAACACAGGTCGTATGGCCGAGACAGTCCCTCCTTCATGCAACGAGTCACGATCTTCATCTATTAGTACATTTTTTGATGGAATAACTCAGCACGACCTTAACGTATGATTGAAATTTATTGAAATATATTTTGTTGGATCTTCACTGACATCTTTCTACAGCAAGCATTTAGACATCACAATCACCATCAACCAAGTCAACAACTCCCAGATTCCGATTCTGCATATTCACAGTCTTTATCTGATTTTGAGGCCGATAGTGGAACGAGTCCGGCGTCGTCATCGAAAGATGCAAAGAAGAAGAGAGGTCTGTTTAAACGCATACTCCGCAACAAAACCCCGTCTCATCTTGTCAGTGGCTCTGCAACTCCTTTACCCGGGGATTTATCGCAATCCCACTTGCAGCTACCTCAACCAGGTTTCCATAAGGGGTCTGTTTCTGAGGCCAGCTCGCAGTCGACATTAAGCCGCCCTTCAAGCCCAATTCCTCACGAAACACCTCCAGATTTTAGCACTACACCTACCCCTCCCCCCCCTCCTCCTCTACCACCTCCTGTGCCTGGATCTGGTTCTGCAAGGTCCATTTCTCGCTCTCGTAGTGGTACGACCGATACCAGGGCGTCAAGTTTTCTAAACCTTGCCTCAAGGGGAGCACACGGATCCGTGGGCGACAAGCCAGCAAAATTAACCCTTAATCTTAGCGATGATACCAGATCAATCGATGGCTCCACTAAGAAGCACAAGCAGGCTTTCTCTCTTAAACCGACTATGTCTTCGATAAATTTACATCGACATGGCAAGAAGAGTCTTCATTCAGATCAGAGTTCATTGAGCTTGGGCGAAAGCCAGTCGGCAAGCGATCAGTCTAATCGATCTCCACGTCAACATCATCATCACCACCATCTTGCTGGTCGTCGCCCACGTAATATCATTACTGGCCTACATAAAGCCCCCGAAAAAGCTTCTCCACAGACTGATCTTGATGATCTCTATCATCTCGATACAGATTTGGCCCATATGGGAGGAATCATCGACACAGGAGATAAGGACCATCATCAACAGCAGCAGCAGCAACAGCCTCCTATGCTAGCTGAAACACGATCTACTACTCCAGGATATGGCCAGGACAATGCTTGGCAAGCACCCGAAAGCTGGGCTGTTAAACCTATTGAAGATTATAGTGATAATGATGGTCTAATTTCTATTGGGCGAACCCAGACTCTTCCTGCAAGAGGATTCTCATCCCCTGCTCTCAATCGCATGGGAACGAATGCTAGTCATAATATTGCTGAATCAAAACCTTTATCGTCTTGGATTCGTATCATAAAATCTGATGATCGGAGTTTTATCAATGTACCTTGCGCTGAGGACGTTTCTGTTATCGAAATTTTGCGAGTCCTATTTCGTAAACTATTATCCCGCTCATCACATACATCTATGGCAGATGTACGATTATGTTTGAAGTATGGAGGGCACATGAAGCTCTTAAGAAAGTCTGAACATCCTGTTAAGACCCAAGAACGAATCCTGAAACTAGCAGGCTACATTCGGGAGGATGATTTGACAGCTCTGGCACGCGAAGATTTCGAATTCCTTTATCGATTTGAATTCTTTCCCTGCTTGATTGACTCTATGTACTTCAAAGCACCTCATATCAGCTTTAACGGAGAACCCTATGTCGATCTTAGTGGACTTGAGCTTCTTACAATCCCTATAGGGCTTTATTCTTACGCCGACAAAGTCAAGGCACTCAATTTATCTTACAATTACTCTATTCGTATACCTCTGGATTTTATTCAATCTTGCATCCATTTGGAGCATCTAATCTTCTGCAATAACAAATTCGGTTCTGTTCCAGCAAACATCAACCGCATTGACACTCTTAACCATTTGGACCTTGCCGGAAACGAGCTTTCTGACTTGACTGACTCTCATCTTGATGATCTTGTCAACTTGGCATATCTATCCCTTTTTAATAACCGACTGTCATTTTTACCTGAATCTTTTCATTCATTTAGCCATCTTTCTGAACTATATTTAGGCTTTAATAATTTCGAATCCATACCTGGAGTTATAGCGCAGCTCGATAGTCTTCGAGTCTTGAATTTATCATACAATTCTATTTCAGAAATAGATGAGTCTGTCTTATTTGAATGTACGAAATTGGAACACCTCGATCTATGTCACAATAAGTTATCTGGCGAGCTTCCAAGTTGTATCTCAGGGCTTGAATCTCTCCAGCAGCTTGATTTACAGTACAATCAACTCAGCTCAGTACATCATGCTTCCAAACTGCATTACTTGGAGGAGTTGGATGTCTCTCATAACGCCATATCAACTTTCGATTGTGAACTTGAGAACTTGGTCAAGCTAAATTTATCCTTTAATCCCCTCTTCAAGTTTGTAATCAGCAAGGACTGTCCGAAATTGATATTCCTTAACATGTCTCATGCAAAAATTAACACACTTGAAGAGATTGATTTCGGCAAGATGGCCAATCTTGAGGCTCTAAGACTAGATTTTAATGGCATAGACATTTTACCTGAATCAATGACTGCACTTCAAAGATTAGTTATCCTTAAGTGCGCCAACAATAAGCTAAAACACATTCGGGATGAAATTGGAGATTTAACTTCTCTGGAACTTCTCGATGTCCACTGCAACCAACTTACAGCCCTACCACAGGGAATATGGCGATTAAGTAATCTATTGGTACTTAATGCCTCTTCAAATTGCTTGACTGTCTTTCCTAGTCCTGAAACTGCACTTCCCGAGAATCATGCTGCAAACGGGCTAGCTCCGACGGCACAAGATTTCCAGTTTAAAGAATTAGAAAGGCGGCCTTCCCAATATTCACTGTGGTCGGCCAGCCCCAAGACATCCTTTTCACGGAGGCACTCATCTATAAGGGGTACTGGTAACGTATCTCCTCATAATCAGAGAGTGGCAAGATCGCCCCCTCCTCATAGAACTATTTCACCACGTTCAAGTTTTGTCAGGGATCTCATCCCCGGAAGAGCTTCTGTGGAACCTGATCGAAATAGTAGTGAAAGTTCATCCAGACCAGCACTGGCTAGATCACTCTTTGAACTATATCTTGCAAATAATCGGCTCGGAGACAATTGCTTTGACTGCTTCAACTATTTCAGTGAACTTCGAACTTTAAACATCTCATACAATCATTTTAGTCAATGTGGTTTACGGAATCTTCACTATCTTAGGGAATTGTATCTTTCCGGTAACAAAATTTCTAATGCTTTGGATCATCTTGATACTCTATCGCGACTTGAAGTGCTCTTCATTAACAAAAACCGAATGCGTTCTCTTCCAGCTGAAATCGGGACCTTGTTTCATCTCCACGCTCTAGACGCAGGATGCAATATTCTCAAGTATAATGTTTGCAACTGGCCCTATGAGTATAATTGGAATTTTAATAAGGAGCTCGAATTTCTTAACTTGTCTGGAAATCAACGTTTGGTAATTTCATCTCAATCCCCCATTGTACCGGACTTGAGGACTACAAGCGATGTGCGCAGCTCGGTACGACGCGAGACAAATGGCAATAATCTGATTAACTTTACAGGACTTGGCCATCTTCGAGTATTAGGCCTTGTCGATGTTACATTTCTAGGATCCCAGTATCCGGACGAAAGTGATGATTGTCGAGTTCGTTTTTCACAGGAAAGTGATGCTGAGATTAATGCCGTATATGGCGTTGCTGATAAACTCGGTGAAACTGAACATATTGCCAATTTAGATGCTGTTATTAGCAAGTTTCGAGGAGATCCCGACGAGAATATATTTGCTCTGTTCGCTGGAACTCCCCTTCGTAATGGGGGCAGCTCACTCCTTCGAAAGTTGAGAAATAAAGTCCGTGGTCAACTTAGCATGGAAATGGCCTCCAAAAGAGGACTTGCAACAGTCGAAGATGCCCTAAGAAGGACCTTCTTGGCAATCAATAAAACAATCGCAAACTACAGAGGAGATTTAGCTGATGATGAATTTGACTTTCTGGGCATCTCTTCGGAGGAGCAGCAAGCCGGATGTTCTGCGACTCTTGCATATCTAAAAGATAAAAAGCTCTATACAGCAAATGTTGGGACAGCAATGGCCATTATGATTAAAAAGGATGGTAGCTTTACGCAATTGACCCGTAAACATGCCCCATCTGAAGAAGAGGAACTGGAGCGATTGCGAACGATTGGTGCTTATGTCGGTTCTGACGGTTCTCTGAACGGGGACAGTAAAGTTGATGTATCACGGGCATTTGGCTATTACCAGCAATTACCTTATATAATTGCTGTTCCTCACACCTCAGAATACGATGTGCAAGATGACGATGAGATGCTTATTATTGCAAATGAACGCTTATGGGATTATTTAACGATGGAGCAAGTTGCTAATTTGGTGCTAGAAGATAACAATGAGTTTGCTGATCAAGCTTCAAATCCCGCTGATCCCCTCTCTGTTGCTGAACGACTAAGGGATTTTGCTATTGCATATGGATGTACTGACGCTCTTACCGTAATTGCTGTTGGTGTTACTGGATCTCACATTCGCAAGCGTGGATTTTATGTGGAAGATTCTGCATTTCACAATGACAGAGGACACAAAGTTGTGCCTGCTACAGTAGACGATCAGCTCTTGTTAAGATATGGTCCCGAACCTCCTGCTCCTGTTGGAAAGCTTGCAATGGTATTCACGGATATTAAAAATTCGACTGTTTTATGGGAATCGATTCAGGGTACAATGCAGAGTGCCATGAGTATTCATAACAATCTTATGAGACAGCTTCTTCGGACTATTGGTGGCTATGAGATAAAGACTGAAGGAGATGCGTTTATGGTCTGTTTCCAGTCAGTTATTAGAGCAATGTACTGGTGTTATATGGTTCAAATCAAACTTGTTGAAGCAGATTGGCCTCCAGAGGTGCTTTTATGTGAAGATGGGGCTGTAAGGTATGACCCAAATGGACGATTGCTTTACAGGGGTCTGTGTGTGAGGATGGGTATTCACTTTGGAATGCCCGTATGTGAGCCTGATCCAGTTACGCGGAGGATGGACTATTTCGGGCCCATGGTAAATAGGTCGAGTCGTGTCAGCAGTATTGCCAAAGGAGGGCAAATATCTGTTAGTAAGGATGTACTCAATGAGCTGAACCGTATTCGATCAGCTATCCATGAAGTTGATACCGACCATGCCCCCATAACAAAATACTTTGAATCTGATTCCGAATTTGACCTTGCAAAACATGACCTTGCCAAATTGGATAATATTGGTATCGCACTACGGACGTTGGGATCTCGCAAGCTCAAGGGTGTTTCTGATGAAGTTGAGGTATTTCTCACGGATCCTGCACCTCTAAAAGCTAGATTAGATGATGATGAAGGAAGTTCTAGTAAGTGGATCAAGGAACTTCGGGATATCGTTTCCAATGATAGTCTTTTGAACCTTCATTATCTTGCTGGACGATTGGAAACCATCTGTTCCATATTAAATGAGGATGAAGATCAGCCTCCTCCACCATTTTTAGGATTTGAACATCGTCGAGACCTTTACGCAGCTGGATTTTCTGATGCAGACGTCCTTCTGCTTCCCCAATTTGAACATTGTGTGACCAGGATAGAGGTAAGGAGCAATGAAAACTATATTCTCTGACAGTGTTGGTTACTAACATGAATTTTATTACTCAGAATGCTGTAGCTACACTGCAAATGCGCTCTATGATGCAACGCCTTAATGGACAGGACTATAAGGGACAGAGAATTCCTCGAATGGATCTTTCAAAGCTTCTTGATTCACTTTCTACAGTAATGAAAGATGCTAAGCTTTCGACTGCATCAACTTTACCAGGGCCAGAATAGCTAGCTCGAGTCCACAACTTTTCAACGGGCATTCGTTAGCCCCCAAAACGTTTTTTCTTTTTTATGCGGATTTTTGGATTATTATTATTATTTTTTTTTTTTTTTTTTGGTTTTGACAAGGGAAGATTCTCTCGAAACGTGCAGATTTTATTTATTTTTGGCGGAGTAAAAGGCATGTATATTAGCAACAGCTATACTCTTTTTTATTTATTTATTAGGAAAATGGTTTTACTCGTTCGTTTTTCGGTACATTCTATATTAATTAATCCTTCACTATTATCGCGTTGAGCAGGAGCGTAAGATTTGCTGCTACTACACTTTTGAACTTCAACATCTGATTACGGCCTCTACAGTGGATTTCAATTAGCAGCCTATGGACTTCGTCCACAAATGTCGCCCGCACAGAACCTTACGCTCTCCATTTCTCATGTCACATGAGCTCAAATTGAATGCGATATAAAGTTGGTGCACCTATTTTGCCTTCATTGCTAAAGTCAGTCCTTTGAACTTCGATTGCTTCTGAACGACATATTTGAATCAACTAGAACTGTCTTGTGCAAAGCAAGGCAAGGCAGTTCTACGCAAACGGAAGATGCTCAGTCCTTGTTCTCTCGATCCCAAGCGCATCCAACTTGGCGATGTCGGGAAGGAGTAGCCTTGGGAATTGTGCGGCGAGGATCTCAAAATCTTTGATCCCAAGGGAAAAAAAAAAAAAAAAAAAAAAAGAAAAAAGAGAACGGGAAAGAGTGATTTGGACAAATATCCATTCTTATCATCAAAGACGAAAGGTCATTCTAGCAAGTTCTGGCAGATAGAGACACAACATGTTGAGAACTATGTAAGTTAATTGGTTGCTTATGAAGTAAAGCAGAGTTGCTAACAAAAGACAGAAAACCTCGAAATGCCCGATCCAAACGAGCACTTGAAAAGAGAGAGCCTAAATTGGTTGAAGATGCAAAGGGGGCATTATTTATACCGGGGATGACTTGTGGAGCAATTGTTAGTGCGGCTATGACAGATTTATACTTACTGAAAAAGCCAGATGCCAAAAAATTATCTAAAAAGAATGATATCCGTCCATTTGAAGATGCTTCGTCTTTGGAATTCTTGTCTGAAAAGAATGATGCTCCCCTTCTAGTGTTTGGTCAAAATTCCAAAAAGAGGCCTCAGAGTCTTACATTTATTCGGACGTTTGATTATAAGATTTATGACATGATTGAGTTACATGTAGAGTCGCAAAAGTTCCTTTCCGAATTTCGGAAAGAGACATTTCAAGTAGGAGCTGTGCCTATACTTGTATTTTCGGGTGCAATCTTCGATAGCAATCCTATCTATCGACACATTAAATCTCTCTTTACAGATTTTTATGCTCCAAGGAATATTAGTAAGCTCGACCTTGCTGGACTTAAACATGTCATTGCTATCTCAGCAAAGGAGATGGAGAAAGACACAGAAAAGCTGCCTACTATAAATTTCCGTGTTTACACCATCAGTACCTTGAGGAGTGGCCAAAAAGCTCCTCGTGTTGAGCTCACAGAGGTTGGACCCCGATTTAATTTACGTGTTGGTCGTCACGAGGAAGCTCCTGAAGAGCTTGTCAAAGAGGCTAGTCGGCAACCTAAGCAATTGGAGCCAAAGACAAAGAAGAATGTTTCAACAGATATTATCGGTGATAAGGTCGGTCAGATACATGTTGGAAAACAGGATCTGAATAAACTTCAAACTCGCAAAATGAAGGGACTTAAGCGTAAAAGCTTCGATATTGAAGATGGTGAAATCCCCAAGAGGGTGCGAGCTTGATTATAAAATGTATATTAAATTAATGGAATACGTATTTACATAAAAAGCATTGAGAAACCAAAACCATAAAGGAGCGCATCTAGTAAATTGATTTTATTTTCCGCCAGCAGCAGCAAGTTTGCGATTATTTATCAATCGGAGTAAATTCCTGAGTAGCATAGCAACAGTCACTTTCCCAGTCTGTGGAACATAGACAGAGGCGCGCTCCTTAACAGAGGGGTCAAAGTTCTTTTCGCTTGAAAAGTTTATGCAAACAGCTCCGTATTTGACTAAATTAGTAGGAAATTTGTATGACTTGGACGGGACGCCGGTAATAATGACATCTGATATGGAAGCAACTTCTTCAAGGGTTTTTGAGGTATCAACTGTCTTGTGCCTGTAAGATTTCAACCCTTCCCCACGCGTAAACTGTTGGATACCGTCCAAATCAACAGAGTAAACATGAGCACCATCATTTGCCAGTAATGCTGCTAGGGGCCGGCCAACAATTTCGCTCCTATTTACAATAGTAATAGTCTTGCCATATAGCCTGTTGCCATAGGGTAGAAACATGTTGTATACACCAACATATTCGAGAATCTTGACAATTGCAAGCGGAGTACATGGTAAGATACTCTTCTGTGTCCTTGCCTCATCGAGGAATCGAATGTTGTGGTACATATTCTGGACATAAAGGTGACTGAGCCCCTCAACATCTTTGTCCTTGGATCTACAAGGACAACATATCTTATCAGCGGGAAAAACCAAAGGGAAATCACACGCAACTCACATGACTTGTTGGAGATACTGATCTTGGCGATTCCCAAACACGGGGAAGTAAACAATTATACCGTCAATAGAGGCATCTTCATTGGCATCGACAATGACTTCTTCGAGATCCTCCTTGTCGCATATCTTGAGATCGAACGCAAATCCCAGATCTTCACAACTCTTCTTGGTATATTCAGCATACGTCCTTGCTGCCTCGTCTTTATTAGCTAGTAGACCGACTAATTTTGGCTGACGATCAAGTTTTGCCAGGCCTTCCTCCAGTTCCTTTTCAAACTTTTTGGCTATCGTTCCAGACAGGATCGTTCCTAATATCATATAGTTAGTGCCAATTCCTATACTATGCACGAATACACACTCACTTCCGGGAGGCCCGGTTTTAGGCTCATTGCTCTCGCCAGCCATCAGAATTTGACCAAAGGATCTCTTTAACTCTTAATTTTTTTTCTTTCTTTTCCCAGATCGAGATGTCAAATTTAAAGTCATCTCTCCCAACAACATCGACATCGACGTAATTTAGTATGGCTTCAGAGGCTGCGGGAAGGTTCATTCTAGCAACAGATGAGTCGCCTGAAGAGGCTCAAGTCATTGCTCAGTCTCTGGCGAATGGTGAGTTTTGTTTCCTGGTTGCTCTTAGTTTCCGAGATGACTAATCTTTTTCGCTAGAAATAACCTCCGATAAACTCAAAATGGTCCAAATTGTGCAGAGCCTCGGAGAATATCTGATAGATGAAGATACTGCCACAAGGAGCAAAGGTATAGTTGCAGTCGTGTATGTTTTGCTTCGATTGAGTGATTGACCGTGGCTCCCATAGCTTTGCTTTGTATATCATCGGTCCTTGACAAGCTTCCCAGATCAAAGCTCTCTCAACAACATGGTAAGCCCCCCCCCCCCGAAAATTACTTTATTAGTTTAAAAAAGGACACTTCTGATGGAGCGGGAGATTAGTTGCTGTGATTTATAAATTCTTCAAGGACAGACTCGACGACGAGGAATGTCTTGCACAGGTATCGGACGGCTTGATGGCTGTGAGTAAGATGGATGGATTTCGGGATGCCGATGTAAAGGATCTTTTTAACAGGTATGTACTTTGGCATAAAAGATTAATGAACGACTACATCTAATACTATAATTAAAGTATCGTTACGCACTTTGATCTACAAAAACAACCTCAAAAACGGCGGTTTGCTGTATACAGACTTATAAATACCCTCTTGAAGCATCATAAGGATGCAATTTTGAAGTTTTCAGACGAGTTTATTCCTGAATATTTTAAACTATGTGCAGGAGAGAAGGATCCACGAAATCTCATGACTTCTTTTGAAACTGATTTCATAATAATAACAGAGCTTGACATTTCAAAGTTCTATACTTTAACATTTGATGGTATTTTTTGTTATTTTCCTATCACTTTTAAAGCACCTCAAGATGATCCATACCATATCTCTGCAGATGATCTCAAGATGAAACTTCGATCATGCATTGCTGGAAATCCGGGGTTTGCAGAACTTGCTTTCCCTGCCTTACTGGAAAAAGCTGTTTCAACGTCACCAAGTGTTAAAGAAGATACCCTAGTTACTCTTAAAGACTGCATAACCAACTATCATTATTCTTCTGTTGTCAAATACTGGGCGCAAATATGGGATGCTGTCAAATATGAAGCGCTTTATACGGGAGAAGACAACCGACCGGAAGCGGCACTCGACGTTTTAAAAGCTCTTACTTCAAAGCTCTCTGAAGGTCCTCCTCCCGACGCTGAGGATAGCCATCATAATCATAAAGACGTACCAACTAGTGAGTTTAAGGCTTTTATCGCAGCAATAATCTCCGAAGCAAAGGAAAAAATAGACGATAATAATAAATTGGCTACTCCTGCGTCTAAGATTGTTGCAAAATGCAGTGAAGCATCTCCATTAGCTTTCCAAACCATATCTGATGATTTCGTCACCTATCTGTTGTCAAGTTTTGAGACTACATCAGCTGTTGCTCGGTATCGTTTAATTCTTGAGGCAGCCATACAGATGCTCCGATCAAGTGCCGAACTCTACGGTCTCCACACTGATCCAACAGTAGGAAGTATCTATAGACAGAATTATTTATCCAAGTTCAAGGATAAGCTATTCAATGATTTCACTCAGTCTCTAATGGGATCGTCAAGCGAGGAAATATCTCTCAAAGTTTTAGCAATTGAAGGTCTGACCGTGATGGTAGAACTCACTGGACTGCTTGAAAACAATGAAGTCGGGCTCATTGTTCAATACCTTGATGATATCTTACTTACCGTCACCAATGAGACACTCTGCAAAGCGTCCTTAAAATCCCTTGAGGCTCTGGCAAGGGTAGACTCTACTTTTGTATTGGACATATGTTTCCCTGCATTCCTGGCTCATTTGCCAGATTCAGACCTAGCAAAATCCAAACAAGTAACAGCCACGACTGGAGCCAAGGAATCAAAATCCTATAAATGGATTCTGTACTATATGACTGAAATATCAATAGAACGAGAGATATTTGTCGTTCTTATTGTCCGTCTGTTGAACAAATTAGACGTCGTTCTGGCTGAAGGAGGATCGGCAGACTACTGTCAATCAATCGCTTATGCATTACTCAAAACGCTTGTGAAGAAGACTAAAAGGGGTGATTCGGAGATTCCCAACTATTTAGAAGCTTTGGCCGTACCTCTTGTGAATAGATGTCTAGAAGAATTTCTTGTCAAAAATGAGGATCGCCCTCGGCTTTGTAATGAAGGATTTGTAGGGATTGTGTCACGAATTCTTACACTCTGTCTACAAGCTCACAATCCGGATAAACAAGAAGCTTTTGCTAACCAAATGGTGTACATCTTTATTGGATCTGCTCCTGAGGCAGATAATGTGTGGGTGTCAAACTCTGTTAGTAACTTTGGAATTGTTGGATATGCAACCGAGACAGAGAAGGGTATTCTGAGACTAGCCCGTGAAAAGAACGGAGATAAATCTGCCATCTCGATTGTTGGATTTTTAACTTCATCCTTAGCCTGCCTTCCAAAGTCACAGCCTGCGCCCGTATCCCTGTCGTGTATTTCCATTGTCGAATTTCTACAGCTTTTGATCGACTCGACAATACCCAATAGAGATCTATATACGAGGATGTGTTTGCTTCGCAGTCTATGTTTAGCCATAAATAAGTGGCTCAACAAAGGGAACGCATGCGATCAATTCTTGACCAAGGTTGTCGATCCACTTAAAAAGACTATCCTAGAAAATGAATCATCTTCATCATCTGATGCAACTATAGAAGCTTTGAGCAAGTTGGAAGTCGTATGTTGGATTGCAAAGGCATTTCTTTTGCGCTCGGAAGATTGTGGGTATGATTTGACAAGCTGGATAATGGAGAGACTGTCAAGTCGAGAATTAGGGCTTGCTGCAGCACAAGGATGCGGAATTCTCATATCTGATGACGGTATAGTTTGTAAAGCAGCAGATATCAATGCACGCCTTCTGCATAAGCAAAGATTCTTTACATTTGTGGTACCTGTTTTAGTGGAGTTCTTCACTGCTTTTCGGCTTCGATCTAAAGGAGAAATGGCTGATAATCATGGTCATGAAGATGTTGAGAGCATCAAGGATTTAAGTTTGAGTTCAAACTATTTGATTGCCCTTTCCAAGGTTTTACAATCAATCCCCAATAAAGTAATTATCCCTGAACTTGAAAGTTTTCTTCCGTTACTATTGCAGTCCTTGGAACTTGATGAACCTCAAGTAAAAGCGGCAACGATCGATACCTTAGCTACCACAATGAAGGAATCGAGTGAACTCCTTTCACAACATTTGCCTACAATTATCCCTCGACTTTTGGATGCAATTACTATTGTTGCTCCTTCTTCTACAACGGAAACTAAAAATAAGGAATCATCCATAAATACTGAACCAGTGCGTCGATCTGCACTTCATTGTTTGAGTATTCTACCAGATGTGATTCGAAGAGATCAGTTGCAACCTTATATGCAAAGTATTATGCACAAACTTGAGCAAAGTCTTGACGATCCACGCCGTTCAATTCGAAAGGCTGCAGTTGATTGTCGTCAAAAGTACTTTGCTCATCAACAACCAGAAATAACAACTCAAGCTACGTAAAAGGATAATTTATATAACAAAATAAATACATACATAAATAAAATCTTTTTCTTTTGTTTACTTTCTTCAATTCTATTATTATTTATTGTTTTTCGTATTGCGCAAGGATGCGATTTTCAATTCCGTTAAATAGGTAGTCATGAGGAATGATTTCCAAGTTTTCTGCTTCTGCAAGGAATAACTTGTGCATATTTGTTCCTGGCGGTGTGACCATCTGCTGCATCATGGCCGGGTTCATTCCTCCCATAAGATCAGCTTGGTTAACAGCAGAGTTATCAGCTCCTAGTAAGAGAGAAAAGATTGGTTTGAGACCAAAAAGATTAAGGAAATACCAAGATAAACTCGATACCCACCGGGGGTCTAAATCTCTGGTAGCAACTCCAGATTGTAAAATGGATTTAAATCGAATAGTAAGAGGGAAGGGTAATTTCATGAGGATGAAGCCACTGAAAAAGAAGTTTACCCAGCTCATAATTACAGTCTGGGGGATAAAATTAGCTAAATTTCCCTTAACCATTGCCAGCATATGCTCCATTCCCTCTGGATCAGTCATTGGATTTGGAGGAGGTTGATTCTTCTTTTGGGTATCGAGTTGGCTAGGATCTTTGAGAAATTTTCCCTCACGGAATGCCTTGACTAAGAATGCTCGTCGAGCATTAAATGCTTGTTCTGGAATGACGTTTGCATACCTCCGTAAATTCACTGCTCTTGCCAAGGCTTGCCTGAATAAATGAGTTAGCCAATCTAAATCTTTTTTTCCCTCCGGAGGATCTAAGGAAAACATATAAAACCTACTGTTCACGTTGAGCAGGTGCCTCCTTCCGCTTGGGGATGTCCTGAAGCAAGACACTCACATGGTGCCTAAGAATTCCCACAAGGATCATAACTACAGTAATGGGTAAAAGGACCCAGACCCGAAGGTCTGGGTCCAGGAGTAGATCCGGTGCTGCCATATATTATTATTGAGACCGCAAGCTTGCTTCTCCTTCTTGTCCCACGAGCTTGGGTCTGTTAACGTCAAAGCTGTGGTGGTTGGCTTTTTAGCGCGGTAGGGTAACCTTTATTTTTCTAGATATCAAACGCCCAGACTATAAATAGGGCGACGATGGGCAACGACTTGAAGTACAATAATGCCTTTTTATTCCCGTAGACGTATTATGTTGCAGTGCATACTTGCCGCCTTCACGTAAAACAATCTAGAATGAACCCTAGCAGATTTGTAAGGAGCCTGCTGTTGTTGTAGTATTCTACTGGACTTACCCGCCGCGCGAATGTTCAACCCAAGGTAGATCCAACCCACCAACCGAGCTCTGATCCATAATGGCTCGACCAAAGAATTCGAAAGTAGCGTAAGCAGATTCGTTGTAATTTTTCTAGGGTTTCTGCTTTTCTATTCCATGTGCTAACTCAAAGTTATGAAAAAAAGGAGCGTTGCTGAACTCAAGTCAACCTCAGACGAGGCTATATGTCTGGTAAAATGAGATGATGATTCAATTACATATTCTATCAAGAATCTAACATAAGCATAAATCTTTAGATTCTCAAGAAATGGGGTTACAAACAGTCGTTCTTCTACTCAGATATCCTATTGATTACCAACTACACGGCAGTGATATTAGCGGCGCTTGTATTTGCATATGATTACAAAGTTGGATATGCTGCTGCTAGACCGCTTAGTGGACCTGGAACTGTGCTCTTCTTTGTCTTGCAGGGACTAGCTCTTATATGGTATCTATTCATTGCTAAAAAGGCCATGTACTATGGAACAAATGGGGATCAAACTGTCAGGATAACTACGTCTGTCAAGCGTGCTGTTCCTATTTACAACGTTACTCTACGCACAGATGACCCTCCACGGATCGACCAAGTAGCAATAGATTTCCCCAAATTCATTACAGAGTCTGGCAAAGTTGAGGAGAACAAGATGTCTGAATGGCTCAAACCTCTCATTGAGGGTAAAAACAAAGAGACCAAAAAGGAAAAGTAAATAATAGCTACATTGTAATGAGAAAATGTTACAGTTTATCCATCTTTTTTTTTTTTTTTATTATTATTATTAGATTAACTATCTTAATTATCGACAAAAGCTGGGAGTCGTTCCCTTCGTGGAGGTAGATTGGAGGTGTCATTTTTCCATCCAACCCGCGAGTTGATAGTACTGCCTATAGGTATATCACTGATAGAAAGCACACAAGTGTTAGTACTAAAATCAATTATCACAAAGTGCCGTAAAACAAACTTACTGATTAGCACGATATGTATAGATTCTCCGTTCACCTGGAGTAGGTAAAGCGGGTTTATCACGAAGTCGAGATAGGTTTTGTTGCTGTTGAACTTGTACTTTAGTCACTTCGAGGCTCCTTGACTTCTGAGCACCTGCTGGTGGACTCAACGTCTCGATGATACCATTCACAAACGATTTACCATCGTGTGAATTTTTGTACCCCTGGTCCGCAGCATACACACCGCCAAATACAAGTACTCCCGCAGCATATTTGTAGTATACAGGCTATAAAAATCATTAGTTAAAATAAGTTTATTCAACGTTTGTGAATATTGTCAACCTTGAACATAGCTACGATTGAGCATTCCGTCAGTAAAAAATACATGGTCAAAACATCAAAGATAATACAAACGTACATTCGGCAGGGTCCAAAGGCTCCTCATGGCCATGAGCGTACCGTCTACAGGCGACTCTACCAGCACTTCGACGAGCAGAGTTCCTCAGAGATGATGAAGCACGAAGCATTCTTGTTGGTTATATTGCAAGTTGATGGTAGCTGTTCAGCCCCAATTCAAGATGGGAGGTTCAGAGTTAGCAAACCCATGATTGGGTGTTTTGGCTCCCCAAAAAAACGACTAAACACCAAAAGGGAGCATCGCCAACGGGAAGGTGGATCTGTAAAAATTACGGAAACACAAGTTAGAAAATTTGAATTGTGGGAGTCCCTTCATTAGGATGCGTATATCTGTTTTGACTCTGCTTTGTCTAATCGTCTCTGCATATTCAAGCAAAGATCTCATCTGCCCTGATCAAGACGAACCTGGTTCGTGTTATCCTCGAATCTTTGAAGCTACGACTGAGTGGCAGATTATTAAGCCTGGGCAAGAGCTAGTTCCGGGTAAGTATTGCATGGTATTTTGTTTTTATAAAGGGGGAACAAAGCCGCTGATTGATTTGTATTTGTCAAGGTCTACACGTGAGGATGAGCCTCGAGACTGGAGAGAAAGAGGCGAAATTGATTGATCCCGAAGAGAAAGATGATGATAAAGGTCTGGCTATTCAATTAAATGAAGGAGACAAGGGATCGATTGAAATCAAAGAGCCAGAACCTATATTTGAAGCTACTAAAGATGATCAACAAGTTGCATTCCACAAACCAGCTAAAGGATCTGAAACTATAAATCATAAGCCAAAGAATGAGAATCTTCTTTCAAAGGAGCAGCACGATGAATTTACAGACGCAGTCAGACATGTCATCAATTTTAACGAAATAACTTCTCAACAATTAGAGGAATATTTAATCTCAGTAGAAGATTCCTGCCATGAAATAGACTTTGGTGTTCGGTTAATTGAAATTCCTGGTGCATTGGATGCGTTGGTAGATATTTCAGGTGACAAATATACTGGAAAAATTTCACAAAGAGAGCGTGCTACAATAAGAGGGCTTGCCGCTCAAACGGTGGGAGCAGCTCTAAGGAACAATGAACCGGCTCTTTATCAAGTTGCTGAATGGAGAGATTTAGATACTGGCAAGAATTTGATTCAGACATTAATTAAGCAGGTCAGCACTGAGAGTGACCAGACAGTTAAAAGTCGATTAATTTACGCGCTAGCTTCTGCCATCAGTATGCCCTCTGGGCGCCATGAGTTTCTCGTTAATGATGGAAGTAATATCTTGTTAAAGTTATTTCTTGATGACAAGTCTACGGATGCATTTCGGGTCAAATGTGCAACATTTATCGAAGATGGATTTGTAAATAGAGATATGCTACCAGATTCGACATCGACATCATCAAAGGAGCAAGTATTCTCCAAAAGTCAAGCTAATGAATGGAGTAATGCACTTCAGAATATCCTTGCAAGCGATACGCTCAAGTCTGCGTCGGCTAAAAAATCAATTCTCCTTGTACTTTCAAGTCTTCGTACTCAATACAAGGTTAGTGTATTGGATAAATTCTTAAAATGGATGGCAGAAATTTGCAGTGAGGCACCTGAATGCAAACATCAATTAGAAAAGCGACAAACTCCAAATTCACAAACAGATGATGAAATGGACTTTTTGAGACTTGTTGTCGATTCGAGGCATTCATTGTTTGGGAATCCAAAAGCATCTCGCAAATCTGCATCCTTTGATGAGCTATGAAATATGGAAACCTTTACATTTGCATCAAAAAAAAAAAAATAAAAAAATATTATGAACCTATTCTATGTTGAATTTACTTTACGCCTGCGGTGCCCCTTGTTTATGTTACTAGACTTGTTTCTAAGTGAAATGCAATTTTTCGAGTTACATCCTAGTTGAACCTTTTCTTTTTTTTTTTCGTATTAGCGATTATAAGTCACGGGCTATTATTTTGGAGAGAGAGACACGCCTCTCATGTGTCAGGTTGAAGTTGTCTAAAATTTTCATGCACTTTTGTCTCGGAGGTAGTTGTCGGGCGATTAAAGTCCTTTCATATACACGATTTTGACCGAGACATCTACGGAGATTCAACGCCTCAGGACGACATGGTTGAGCACAAAAGTCAGGTGAATAACAAAAAAAAAAAATTTCGAATCTCATGCAGGTTCATACCCATGTATTGAAGTTATACCCCTTTTTTATTTCTAATCATGGAAATTTATTTTTAAACCGATGGGTCTTGTTTTACCAGGTATTACTTATATATATATATAATCTAATATCCGGTCTGAGTCTTTCGGTTTTTGTTGTTTCTTTCTTTTTTGATACCAACTCAAAAGCGGCCCCCCCCCCCTAATAAAGAAAATACTCAAAGATGCGGTTTCAGTTCATTATAGCTAGTTTGCCTGTGCTTTTTGGGCATATAAGTGGTGCAGCTAATGTTCAAAATCCACTATCATCCCCAACAGATGGACAACAGCTCAGGTAAGTTTGAGACAAATGATTCGTTTAAAGTATGTTATCTTTTCTGGCGCTGACAGGATCCAAAAAAAAAAAAAAAAAATTATAGAAGGGGAGAACCAGTGAATATCAGATGGACTCCAACAGATCCTAGCCGCAGGGTATCACTAGTACTTCATCAGAATGATCGTGTTCGAGATACGATTGCACAAGATATTACAAATAGTGGGAATCATCAGTATACAATTCCTAGTAAAGTCAAGGATGGAAATTATTGTATTCGAATTCTTGAAGCTCTTGATAATAATAAGAGGAGTGATGTATGCAATTTGCAAATTTCTGATAATGAACAAACTACAACGGCGAGTAGCAGTACAGCGACAACTGAGACTGAAACTACAACAGTATCATCGACTCCAGAATCTGCTGTTGAAGAACCAACTTCATCAGCTAGTGGACCAGTTGAAGTTGTACCCGGAAGTGAAAATGCTACCGTGATTATTACTGCAACACCTGAAACATCGTCATCAGAGACTGTGTCGAATCAAACAGTGACTGAGACTGAGACTGTTTCACAGACTGTGGTGAATAATTCAACAATTACAGAGACTGCAACATTACCACCAACAATTATTGTAGAACAGACTGAGACTCAAGCAGTGACTATTAATTCTACAACTACAGCAACAAGTACTGAATCATCAACACCAACAACAAGTACAAGCGTTGTGACTGCTTCACCTTCAACGGTTATGTCTACTATTGTATCGACAATAACTTCAAGTCAATCTATTGTTG
>JAJMFC010000035.1:39474-56210 GCA_030574475.1 Trigonopsis californica
TTTTTTTTTTTTTTTTTTTTTTTTTTTTTTTTTTTTTTTTTTTTTTTTTTTTTTTTCTTCTTTCCTTAATTTATTTATTAATTTTTTTTTTTATTTTTGATCCAATCTTATACTTTCCTTCTTGAGAAATTTTATTTTTTTTTATCTTTTTTTGGTTGATCTTTCAGATATATTTATTGAAATAGTTTTAATGTCATTTTTTTTTATAACTAGTATACAAAGTAAGATTTAATAATTTATATGGGAAATTTATTTATTTATTTATTTATTGCTTTTGTTTTCACTACCATCTAGAGTTAGCTTTAGGACGAATCTTTTAATACCTTGATCGCCTTGACCGAAATCAATTTCATTTATTGTAAAATTTGGATTTACAGTTGGTAAATGATGAATAAATTCAACAATTCCACCACCAACACCAAAATATGATCTTTTACCAGCCACAAGTGCAGTATTATTATTATTTGTTGTTGTAATATTTAAACAATATTCCAAAGTACGCGTAAAAGAATCTAAATAATCAAGAGAGTATATTGTTTCAGCTGCAAGTACTAAAATTTTTATATCATCATCATCATCATGATGAGATGATTGATGATTCCACCATTGTAATTTATCAAAATAACCCTGTGCACCCCATGGACCAGATAAAAATCTAATGTGAATATTTGCAGCATTGAGATGATTAATGAATTCCCTTTTTAAATCCATTGTAACAAGAAGTTCCATATTTTCAATGTCTAGAGTTTTCTGATTTGTAATGTATGCCCATGAAACGAAAAGGTTTGGAAATGTAAATAATTCCAAGACGGATTTATTGAAATCAGCCAAAGTAAAATAATATGGTCTAGTATCATTATCATTGTAGATTGATTTTAATATTCCTAAAATACGAAATATTGATGGTAAACCAGATCCACAACCTAGTTCAATAATTGAATTATATTCATAAATTGGTAATAATTGAAAGCAATCAATTAAATCAAATGAACCTTCCCATGTTTTTAATCCACCCTCATATATACCCTTTTTTATATCAGTTTTTGGACTTGATAAAAATAATTTTTCTGATTCACTTAATTTATCATCTTGTGACATTAATTGATGACGAATATCAAATAATTCCCTTTGACAATATAAAAACCCCTTATCTGATAAATCATATTCTCTAAAACTTATCTTTTCTGCAAGTGTTTCCATCTGTACCTCTGTTAGCTCTTTGTATTTGTATATCATTTGAAAAATATTCTCAAAAAATTACCAGATTCTCAACTGTAAATAACTCTACCGGTACATTACTAGGTATTATATCCCGATTTGCACATTCTACATCCTCTTGACTATCTCTACCGAATCCAAACGAGAAAGACATTGAACACAAAATCGAGCGATGAGCTTTGTTTTCTTTGGATCTTTAATTTTTCCTCCCAAATAAAAACTCTATTAGATTATATAATTACACGTGACATCAACAAAAAAATCTCTACTTTGCAGCAGCAGCAGCTACATCAATAGCATGCAAAACATCATTAATCAAATCTTCAGTATCTTCAATTCCAACACTTAATCGAATTAAATCATCATAAACACCACTTGATTCACGATGTTGTTTTGCAATTCCTGCATGTGTCATTGCCGCAGGTACTTCACAAAGTGATTCAATTCCACCAAGTGATTCAGCTAATGTAAAAATTTTTGTTGATTGACAAAATTTTGCTGCAGCATTTGCACCACCTCTTATTCTAAATGAAACCATTCCTCCACCTCTTGCCTTATTATGTTGCTTTAATACAATCGTTTCATAATCTTTATGATTAGGTAATCCTGGGTAGGAAACTCCCAATACATTCTGTAGCTTTTCTAGTGCACGTGCAATCTCCAAGGCAGATGTTGATGCTTGTCTTACTCGAAGATGTAGTGTCTTTAGTCCTCTATGAGCAAGCCAACTATCAAAAGGAGATGGAATTGCACCTAAAGCATTTTGTAAGAATCGTAGCTTTTGATGAATTGCATCATCTGTAACAACAGCAACTCCAATAACAACATCAGAGTGACCATTTAAATATTTTGTACCAGAATGAATAACAACATCAGCACCAAATTTAAGTGGTTGTTGTACATAGGGAGATGCAAATGTATTATCAACAACAACAACTAATCCATAGCTGTGGGCCTTTTCAGCAACTGCTTTAATATCAGTTAATCCTAATGTTGGATTACTTGGAGTCTCAATCCAAACAAGTTTTGTCCTATTTGGTCCATCCCGTTTTACAAGTGAATCTAAATCATTCAATATATCTGTTGTAAATGAAACATCAATATTATGTGTTGATGCAACTTTTGTAAGGTATCGATGTGTACCACCATAAACGTCAGATACTGATACAACGTGTCCATTTGCAGCAATAGCTTGAAGTATTGTACCAGTAGCTGCTGATCCTGATGAGAATGCAAGTCCAAAACTCTTAGTTATACCAGTCTCTGCAATTTCTAATTGTGCAACAGCTTTTTCAAATTCATCTCGATTAGGATTTGATGATCTAGAATATTCATATTCACCAATAGGATTTGCTGGAGATGATTGAGCAAATGTAGTAGATAATGATATAGGGGCAATCACTGCTCCTGTAGTTGCATCATGACTTGTACCAGCGTGAACCGCTAAAGATCCAAAATGCAGTTGTGTACCGTTACCATTGGTGTATGTATTATTGCTACCCTCTTGATTGCCGTGCGTCATTCTTTTGGTTATATATCTAAAATATATAAAATAATCAAGAAATTGAAATGATCTGCAGTTTCTTTTTATATTTCAACTGATTAGAAATTCTCTTTCACACACACAAGGGAAATTTATTTCTCATGCCAGTGCGGCTCTCAAGAAATCGTTTTAGTAATAAACGGTAACAAACGCCATTGCTGGGATCAAGCACGCGATGAGAAGAAGAAAAATAATTAAAAGCAAAAAAATTATCCACGCCACGCCACGCCCAACGCTAATGCTATGCAATTGTCAACAAACAAACAAACAAAATAACTTTGTTACTGTACATTCTTTGTTTTTTGAATTTTACTTGTGTTGTTTGAGCCTACGCATCCGTTTAGCTTGTGCTCTTTGTCGTTCTTCTTCCTCTTCTAATTCATCTTCACGACGACCTGCAAGAGTGCTTCTAAACTCTTCTCGTAACAGTTCTTCACCTGTAGCTTCCATATCATCATCATCTTCATCTTCTTCATCGTAGTATTGTCGAGAATATGGTGGTGGTGCACGGCCTCCATGCATAATTCTCCAAATTTCTTCTCTATCATATCCTCGGTCCAGTTGTTGGTCTTGTTCATCTTCATCAGATACAATGAAATCGTCCAACTCATCTTCATCATAACCATCTTGTTGTTGATAAAGTTGCCCTCTCGAATGATCACCCTTGCGTTTCTTGATTTCTTTTTGCTTCTTTGCAAGAGATTCCATTGGCCTAGCAAATGATATTGATGCCCTTTGGTCTTTACTAGTTGTATTA
This sequence comes from Trigonopsis californica, assembly GCA_030574475.1. Taxonomy (NCBI): domain Eukaryota; kingdom Fungi; phylum Ascomycota; class Trigonopsidomycetes; order Trigonopsidales; family Trigonopsidaceae; genus Trigonopsis; species Trigonopsis californica. The sequence goes on from JAJMFC010000035.1 coordinate 42,993, forward strand.
GTTTGTTTTGGCTGCTGTTTAGCCGGTCTACTCTTGGTTGGAGTTGACGCCTTCCTCGGTACCGATGGATGTTTGGAACCTATTAAAGAGGATGATGATGATGATAACGATGGGGTTGGCGCTTTTGTTGCTCCTATTTTAGGCTGTTCAGAAGCGGACCTTATCCGCTTGGCTGGCCTTTGAGATGGCTCTTTAACTTTGATATCCATCCGAAGTTTTGCAGGATCAACTTGCTCAGCAGCTGCCATGATCTCTCTAAAGTTAAGTTTCCGCTTTGACTGTTCTGAAGGCTCCGCTTGAATCCTTCCTGGTGGCGGTGTAGCTGCTGCTGTTGATGATGATCTTCGATTACTACCCTTAGTCGCACTTGATAACCTTGAACTTTTGCTAGTACTGGTATTAATTGACTTCTTGGCAGCGGCCTGTACTACAGCCTGGGCAGCAGCAGCAGCTGCTGCTGCGTTCTTTTTATTTTGCTCTAAACGCCGAGCTTCCTTGAGTCTTTGAACTTGCTCTTGCTGCCGTTGTCGCTCTTCATATGACAGTGAATACTTGTCAACATTATCATTTCTTTTATCGTGAGAATTCTTGCTATTAGGTGTAGATGTTGTACTACTACTACTAGTCCCTTTTCTAGCATTATTCGATGACTTTGTGTTATTATTGTCTTTGTTTCTAGAACTCCTACTACCACCACCTCCTATAGCAGAGCTATCTTTATCAGGAGAATCATGACGAACTTGAGCCAAGAGTTGGCTAAAACTCATAGAGTAAATATCCTTTTATATTTTTTTCTTTGGTAAACAGTTATAATTACTCCAAACCCAACCTTTTTTCTGGTGATTGTCGATGATGGGTGGTGATGGATTGGGAGTTTACAGGAAAAATTTCAAGCCCAAAAAATTGTAATCAACTTTTACTACGTATAATTTTTACTTAGAAAATTCTCACTTTCATAGACAATTCAATTAAATGAAAAACACTAAGATAATGATATATAACATATATATACTATACAAATGTTAAATTATTTTTTTTTTTTTGGTGTAGATAAAATGAGTTTAGTCAAATAGACCGAATCCCATATCATCATCAGATTCCTCCTTTTCTTCGGCTTTCTCCTCAGCCTTCTCCTCGGCAGCAGGTGCAGCACCACCAGCGGCAGCAGCACCGCCAGCAGCAGCAGGGGCAGCACCACCAGCAGGGATGGAAGCAAACTTGCTTTGACCCTCAGTAATGAGCTATTAAAAAAAAACGACAATAGTTAGAGATGCTGTTTGTAATCATAAATAATGACGAAAATTTATAAATCCTACCTCTTGAATGTTCTTTCCTTCAAGCTCTTTAAGGAGAGCAGAAAGTCGGTCCTCATCGGCTTCAATTCCGACAGATGCAAGAACAGCCTTGATTTCTTCACCAGAAGGTGATGCCTTTCCGGCCTGGTTGAGGAGGAGGTATGCCGCAAGATGTTTCATTTTAAAGTTGGAGACTTGGAAATAATCGATTTAAGTCCAGATGACAGACAATTCCCTTAAGTTGATCCAAGGTTTGGTTAATGGTTTTGGTGGTTGGTTGGACTTTGAATTGCTAAATTACTTGAATTTGTTGCGTCGAGTCTAGGGTTTGGGTGAGCAGTCACGTTCAATACCAAAACCCTTTATTGGGAGATTATCCTGAACCGACGCACAACCACAACCAAACCCACAAAGAGAGAGAGAGAAAGGAGACGACGCAACTAATCCATCAAACCACCACCACAACAACATCAACAGACCAAAAGATGAGTGACGTTGAAGATCAGGCAGCTACCGAACGACGAAAGGCCCGAACTTTCAGGACCTTCACTTACCGAGGAGTTGAACTCAATGATCTTTTAGACTATAACAGTGAGCAACTCAAAGAGGTTATGCATGCACGAGTTCGTCGACGGTTCAACAGAAGATTCAACCCAGCAGGTGCAACAAGTCGACTCCTTAAGAAACTTCGCAAGGCTAAGCAAAATGTTAAGCCCCATGAGAAACCTGATGTTGTTAAGACTCATCTCCGAAACATGGTTGTGTTACCTGAAATGATTGGATCAGTAATTGGAGTTTACAATGGTAAAGTCTTTAACCAAGTTGAAATTCGTGGTGAAATGATTGGACACTACCTAGGAGAATTCTCCATCTCATATACTCCCGTTAAGCACGGTCGACCAGGTATTGGTGCAACCAACTCTTCCCGGTTCATCCCTCTCAAGTAGGAGAATGTTTTTACTAGTTTTAAATATATATATATATATGTCTTTGTATATTGTCATGTAATTCAATACTGGTTTTTTTTCTCGAAAAACAAAAAAGGAAAACGTCATTATTACAGTAAATAAAAAAGTAGAAGAACCAAGAAGAACACCCTATTATTCAAGTCCCATAGCTTGAAGATCATTACGTACTTCATCACGGGAAGCAGGTTGTATTTGTGGAGCAGCAGGGAATCCAATATATTTTGATATTGCAGATAATAATGAAACTTCATAATTATGAGCATTTGCATTATTAATTTGAATATGATGTGAATTTGGTACACGATATGCAAAATCTGGTACAATATTATCAATTTGTCTTCTTTCACGTGTAAGTTTATAAAGTTTATCCCCAATTTTTGTCATTAATTTTGACCTTGTTTCACCACGTTCTTTAAAAAATTGTTGATGAATTCTATCACGAATTGCTCTTGTTTGATTTAAAATACATTGCCTTTGATATTTTCGATTTGCTTCAATTATTCCAATTTTTTCTCCACACATTCCACGTATTTGATGATATATCCTTACAATTTCTGGATGGGTACCACCATTACACATATTTGCTTCAACTTTAAATCTTGCAAGTTTATCTTCATGTAATTTATCTCGTAATTTAGCAAATTCAACTTCAATATCTGTTAAACTTGCAAGTGCTTCTTTCCTCATCTTTGCTGCTTCTTCTGCTTCTTTATTCTTTGCTTCTCGAGCTCGTTTATTCCCTTCTTCATCTACTTCTTCATCCTCTTCACCCTCATCTTCATCTTCCGCTTCCTCGTCGTCTTCCCCTTCCTCTTCATCGTGTCCTTCATCTTCTTCGTCACGTGGTTCCGTGTCCATCATTTCGTTTGTCTTTTCTGACGAAACCGGTGGTGCGTGAGATCCATTCTGCTTTTCTAGAATTTCCTTCTTGTCGTCATTTCGAGCTTGTTTATTATTATTGTTATTGTTATTTTCCAACCCATCATCACCATCGACATGATCAAACTTGCGTTTCCGAGAAACTGTATCCTCAGGATTATTTGATTTCGGTGAAGAAACGCCATTCTTTCCTGATGTTGGACTCGCGAGCACCTGGTCGTCTAACCGTTCAGTCTCTGCTTCCGAGTCTTCACCAGTAGTAGTCTGTTCTTGTTTTGATTTCAAACTATTAACAGTGCCTGCACCTTCTTCTAGATCACTCAATTCTGATGATAAAGGAGATGATGCTGCCTCATTCTTCTGCTTATTATCATTAGAGGGAATAGGTAATTCTTCTTCCTCCTTCTCCTCCTTCTTGACTGCTTCTTGTTCCAGGGTGCCAGCCATTCTGCAATGACTCTCCCCTTTGCCCCCTACCTATTTCTTCCTAGCAAATCAATTCTTGATCTTGAGTTCTTCTTTTCTTTTTCGTCTCTTAGCTTAGTGTATATATTGGTACTCTTGCTCTTCGTTATATGTCCATCTGAAATTGGTGCTCCCGGGTTTCCTTTCAATGGGACTAGATTTTGGTCGATGGGGGTTGGACTAGGTTTAAGTTACAGGGTGGGACTGACTCTAACTTACGCAGCCGCACGATGAGATTGTCTTGGGAGAAGGGGGAAAAAAAAAAAAAAATGCTACAAGCTTCAACAATTAAACCACCAAAAACATGGAAGGGAAAGGTCTTTTCGGAGATATCAAAAAGATCAATCCGGCTGTGGATGATCTGTTTAAGCATAGTGTAAGTGGAGATGATATATGTGGTAGTTATGTACTTGGCTAATTGATCTGTTTAGGCTGGCCCTGTCAATCTTGCGAAACCTCCATCTGCTAAACCAAGAGTATATCCCAAGGAGCATGATGAGTTAGACAGCGAAGAAGAAGAAGAGGAAGAGGAAGAGGAAGAGGAAGAAGCACCAGCTCCACCAATCGCCCGGAAAAGAAAGAGATCAGAAGATGAAGACCCGCTCCAAAAGGTCGAGTCGAAGCTATTAGCTGCTATAGCAGACAAGAACGATGAGGAGGACAAGCGAATGGAGAATGAAGCATCTATATCTACCGAGTCTGATGAGTATGAGACTGCACCTGAAGATCAGGGTGGATCGTCAACGGAAAAAGAAGAAGAAGAAGAAGAAGAAGAAGAAGAAGAAGAAGAAATTCCTGTTCATGAGACGGAGACACGAAAATTGGAGCAACTACAAGAAGCAGATCGGACATTGTTTGTAGGTAATGTACCAACTCAAGTAATAACTGATAAATCAGTGTACAAACAATTCAAGGCATTATTCAAGGAAGCTTGTAAATCGAAACCTCAATCTATTAGGTTTCGTTCTGTTGCATTTGCAGAGCCATTACCACGTAAAGTTGCATTTATTAATCGAAAACTTCACCCAATGAGGGATGCAATGAATGCATATATTGTATTTGAATCAACAAAAGCAGCAAATAAAGGAATTAAATTGAATGGTACAGTATTTGAGAATCATCATTTACGTGTTGATAGTGTATCACATCCATTAAAGCAAGAGAATAAACAATGTATATTTATTGGTAATCTTGATTTTGAAATGACTGAAGAACCACTTTGGAGATATTTTGAATCAGCAGCTGGTAAAATTGATTATGTACGTGTTGTTCGTGATGCATCTACAAATTTAGGTAAAGGTTTTGCTTATGTTCAATTTACTGAACCTGTATCTGTTGAAAAGGCTTTACAATTGGATGATAATGAAATTCCAAAGCAGCATTTGATACGTGGTGATAATGATGATGACGATGACAAGACTAAGAAAAAGAAGCAACCAAAGGGAAGGAAATTAAGGATTACAAGAGCGAAATCTGCATTTGCACAGCAGCGATCAAAACAACGTGAGCAAGGTCATCAACGTCAATCTTTTGGTAGTAGTAACAACAACAAAAGCTTATCAGGATATAAACCTAAACCAGTTGATGCATCAGATATGGGTAGGGCTCACAAGGTGTTAAGCCGAGCTGATAGGGCTAAATTACTTAGATCAAATGAAGGACATCGGGCAAAGAAGGGACAAGAAGATACAAGTAATCACAAGAAGAATAAAAATAAAAATAAAAAGAAACCAAGAATTCGTGAGCGAACAACAGCATTTAAAAGGTCACAAAAGAAAGATAATAATTCACAACAACAAGACCAACAACAAAGAGGTAATAAAAAGCATAAAGCATAAATATATATGTCAAAATTTAATTAATCCATGATCTGCAAGTAGGTTAATAGCGTCAAGTACAATTTGATTTTCCATATCGTAGTCGGTTTGTACTAATCTTGTATAAAGAGAAAGCTGTTCTGGTGGTGCAAACCTTGCGTAACGTTTTGATGGTGGTTGTTGTTGTGGTTGTTGATACTGGGTTGATTTAGACTCGTGTAAAAATCTACATTGTGTACCTAATCTGCAATTACCACGGGCAAAATGAATACATGAACGTTTCTTTTGTTGAGGTTTTTTCCGCTCCTCGTTTATAGTAGACTGCTGTTGTAATTGTAATTGTTTTTCTTGGACTCTCTGTGAGGAAGGCCAATTCTTCCGCCTTTGTGCAATCCATTCAGCAATATCCTTCTCTGACTCTAGAATAATCGATGTACCAGGTATTGGTATTATATCTTTGTTATTGGTATAATTTTTTTCTTCGTCATCCGCTGGATTGTCTGTGAGTGTCGTCGTCGTCGTCGCAGTGTTGAGTCTTAATGGATCATTTCGAAGTTCCTCTTGATATTTCAAAGTCCCTGATTCTAGTCCACTCGTATTATTATAATTGTTATTGTAATCGTCACCCTGATTTACCCATCTGTTGTTAGGTACATGGACTTTTCTTGGTGGTTGTTGGCACTCATAAAATTGGGTATTATTATTACTATTTAGTGTAGAATAGCGCGAATATCTTTTCACAGGACCATTACGATGCTGTTGCCTCTGGGAAGAAGAAGAAGAAGAAGATGCTCGCGCTGGCGGGGGCGGTGGTGGTGGTGGTCCATATATATATTCCGACATTGTTGGTCCATGAAGTTACGTTGCTACATGGATCCTACGCTGTGTTATCCACCGCTACAACATCCCTCTTCATTCTTTTTTTTTTTTTTTTTTTTTTTTTTTTCGCTACACTTTTCTAAACTCTTGACTACAGGGAACAAACAGTTCTATATCATCCTGTTTCTTTCGGACTCAAGCTCTAAAACATTTATATTATTCTGAAAAACACCGAACTTTTGAAAATAAAATAAAATAAAATAGTTGTCGAGCTGTTGGGACAAAACCAAAAAAAAAGGGAGCCGCACAGAAAAATAGATTTGTGGAGATCATTGTTCAAAGTGATATTTATACATCATTCGAGATCTGCAAGCTCAGCTATTAAATCTTGTAGGACATCATTAACCTGAGACTGTATAGTTTTACATTCTTCACGTAGATTTTCTATAATTGAAAGTTGATTTTGATATTCTGAAATAATAGCACTATTACCACCTGTAGCTGCTTCACCATTACCAGTAATGCAAATATCATCATCATCAATATTAGTTTGTTTATCTAGAGATAATTGATCTTCTATTAAACTCAATTGTCTAAAACTTGTGCATTGCCCAACTAAAAGTTCCAGATGAGTTTGTTCAAGAGATTGAATTCTATTCATGAGTCCAATTATAGCAGTTGGTTGTATACTCTCTAGAGTAATAATAATGGTTTTAATCTCTTGCGATACATTTTGTAAATCTGTTTGTGCCTTTACAATGACATGTTCTAATGATTGATCCCTTTCTTGTGTGATTTCATATGTAGATTGTAAACATAATCGTTCAAATTCTTGTTCAAATTCTTTAAAAATTTTTGATTGTGATTCTTGACAATGGATAAATTTGTGAATTAGTTCACTTGGTGTGAGACCTGCGCATGGTTCTGGCATTGTTCTTTTGATATTTGATTGAATGGATGTTTAACACAAAAGTTATACAATACCCAATGTGTGCCAATATCAATTTACGTGTGTTACTACGACTGACTGTACAATCGGCCACTTCTAACGCGAAAGATCTACAACTTGGCCCCCCCTGCAGATGGATTCCAACTTATGCAGAAAGAGAAGGAAATGTGTGATACGCAGTGACAGAAGTAATTAGACAACTTTTTTTAGAAGATCAAAAAAAAAAAAACGTTATCTGATCAAATCAGATAACGACTTTTAGTGCGGCCCAAGTTCTCCCAACCACTCCGAAAAAAAAAAAAAAATATTAAATTAAATAATAGAATCAATGTCCAAATAGCACAGTTATTGGTTTCATAATTCTTGACTTTGGTGGTATTCAGCACAGGAGAAAAATCTTTTGCAAATACAAAAAATGGGGGGTGGAGATGCCAACAATAAAGTGATTCCGTTATCGTGGGTATCAGATATCGGATTTGGATCTATAGCCGGTATGGTTGGTAAATTAGTTGAATATCCATTTGATACAGTTAAAGTTCGACTTCAATCACAAACTGGTTCAGGAATACATTTCACTGGACCACTTGATTGTTTTCGACAGACACTTGTTCATGAAGGTTTTCGTGGTCTTTATAGAGGACTTGCTTCACCGCTTGTCGGAGCTGCTGCAGAAAATGCTAGTCTGTTTCTCAGTGTCAGTACCAAGTTTTTTTTTTATATATATAATGCCCTCCCTTTACTAACCATCTCCTTTAAACTAGTATAACTTGGCCAAAAAAGCGACACTGGCAATATGGTCTTCAGGAACTAAAGATGAAAAGGACATACCTCTTGCAGGGCTTGTGGGATGTGGTGCTGTTTCAGGGGCTTTCACATCATTTGTACTTACTCCAATTGAACTGGTGAAATGCCAGATGCAGGTACAAAAACTATCGACATACAGTGGTGGTGGTGGTGGTGGAATTGTGGACTCCAGTAGAGCAGCTACAGAATCACTTGGTCCTTTACAATTGGCACGAAGAGTATACCAGAAAGATGGGTTGAGTGGATTTTGGAGAGGTCAGTTTGGCACTCTGTTAAGGGAGACTGGTGGATCAGCAGCATGGTTTGGATCTTATGAATATGTTACGAAACTTCTCCTTAGCAGACGAAAACGACAGCACCAAGATGATACGAATCCTACAAAAGTTGAATCAATGCTAGCTGGCGCAGCTGCTGGTATGGCATATAATCTTTCACTATTTCCTGCCGATAGTGTAAAGAGTAGGATGCAGACTGATGCTGTGCTTTCAAATAATAATAATAATCAATCATTCATCAAAGTTGCAAGAGCAATGTATATGGAATCAGGTATCAAAGGTCTTTATAGAGGGTGTGGTATTACAGTAGCGCGTGCAGCACCTAGTTCAGCACTTATCTTTGTTACATATCAACAGCTAAAGGAATGGTCTCAAGAGATTACAAACAAGGGAGTCATTGACTCTACGCTGTTGAAAGTAGAAATATAGAATTATTTTTTTTTTTTTTTTCAAACTAGACTAAATTTTCAATATTCAATATTTATTTTGACGACCCCGTTGCTGCTGCCGTTGCAGCAGCCGACTTCTTCTTAGTATCGTCAGCACGATCTATTTGAATCTTTTGCAAATTAAATTCACCAAGGACACCTTGTAGTAATGATTGAACTTCATCACCAACATCACCTTGAATAACAATTTCATCACGACCATCAGGAGATTTTGTAACAGATGCACCAGTTGCGAATTTATTTGCAAAAGTTTTTGCAATTTTTTTAAGGTCACCATTTGTAAAATTTGAAGCTAATGATGATAAATTTTTTGAATTTGAAGTTGTTGTAGGATCAAAAACATCAGTTAATCCTTGAATTGCAATAACATGCTTTCTTTTATTACGTTCAATTCTCCTAATTGTAATATGAGTAGCAAGTTTTTTAGCTAAATCCCTTTGTGCCTTGGCTTGATGTTTAACTTGATTCTTTTCAATATCCCTAGTTACTTTCTCCTTTGATTTTCTAGATAAAGTTGTTGAAAGGGATGCAACATTGGAAGCTAATTTTGAGACTTGATCATCATCATCATCATCATCATCACCGCCACCTTGATTATGTAGTTTAGTGTAAATATCTGGATGGGTAGATTTCAACCATTGCAGACATTGAGCAATTGTTGGACCGTACTCGCAGTACTCTGGGGGGAAAGAGCACACTGAACAATAAAGGACCTGCTTAGGCTGCGTTGATTATAGTTAGTAAAATAAATAAAAAACAATATATATATATCAAAGTGTTATACCTGTATCTGTATCTCTTCGACTTCTGCCATGGTTAAAACGATGAAGAGGGAGGAGAGATAAAAGAAACTGCAAAACTGATTTAGAAAAAGTTGTTATATATATATGTATATTAAACAGGTTATACAACAAATAATCGATACAGCGATACAATCTTTTTCTACAGATAACCACACAAATCTACAATGTTGTTTTTGCTTCTTTTTCTACAGGTGGTGGGGTCCAAGGTGGGAAGAAGAATTTTGGTGTTGTTGTTTCCGTCACTTTTCTTCACAAAAGCCCATCTCTCCCTCCTTCTTCACCTTGGAAAGAAAAAGAGAAAGAGAGAGAGAAAGAAAAGAAATCAAATTCTGATATTATTTAACTTGATTTCTCTTCTTCTTTGTATGTTAACTAGAGAAGAGGAGAAGAAGAAGAACAAGAACAAGTTCGTCTCTTTGTTTTCTTAAATTCCTTTCACTCATTTTTTTTTTTCTTTTTTTTCCTTTTCTTTTTGGACGCCCCCAGCACACAAGTTTCCCCTTTCCCCGGGCGCGCGCGCGACCAAGAAGGAATTATTAGGGAATGGCAACTGACGACTCTGGTATACGATATGAGCCTAGTCGCCATGTTGACTATTTAAGTCATGATTGGAAAGAATCCGATATATCATCAAGTTGGAGATATGTTATACTACGTAGGAAGGATGTTGCAAATTCTGCAAGATTGGAGAATGCTTCTTGGAGAACATGGACAAAAGCAAAATATAATTTAAGTACTGTTTCTCCTGAATCTGTAAACTGGTTGAAGGATTATGATGTTACTTGGTTATATGGCCCTCTTTTACCTCGGCATCAAATTGAACTTAATGCTAAAAAGCAACAGAAATCACCAAGAAATTCATTCAGTTCTCCTTCTTCGGCTGCTTCTTCTTCTTTAAATCTTAAATCACTAGATTTCTTTTCACCAGACAACAACAATAATAATTCCAATTCAAAGGCGACAAGGCCAATTCTTAAAAAGCGCTCAGTTTCTGAAATTATATTAGCCAGGACAATGATGGCTACAAATGATTCTGCTGATCATTATGATTACCATTATAACAACAACAACAGTAATGATGATTATTATACCCATTCATCAAATCCTGACAAAGATGTCGCTTCAAAGAATAGCATTTCAAACTCACATATTGGCTCGCAAGTATCTGTCTCTCCAGGTGATTTACAGATGCGTGGTAGAGCATGCGTCTCTCCTACTCTATTATCACCTTTGGCTACTCCAAGCCCTGGCCGTCATATCCATTTTAATGATAGAGTTGAACAGTGTATTGCTTTAGATGAACCTACAGAAGAATCTTATACAGATGATTATACCTCATCGTCTGATGATGATGAACATCATTCTTCCGCTTCTGAAGATGATGAAGATGGTAATGTTGAAGATGTTTCTCAACATTCTAAATCCTCATCACTCAGTAATAATAATAATAATAATAATAATCATTCAGGACTTCAAAGAAGAGCAATCTCATTCTCAAATCTTAATGATGCTAGAAATTCTGTTGCTGGTACTCCTCGTCGCTCCGGTTTCGTTCGTGCTGGAAGCTTTGATTTTGGCCATATGCGACATGGTCATGGAGGTTCTAGCTCTGATGATGATGACGATGATGATAACGATGATCAAGATGATGATGATGAAGAAGAGGAAGAAGAAGAAGAAGAAGAAGATGAGGAAGGTGGTCTCTTCTTCATGGTACGATCTGCTTCTGGATCTTTTCAAAGACCTGTTCCTGAAAATTTGAAATCACGCGCTGAATTTAATAGAACAACTTCAAGTATTGACTCTTCATCATCAACAGCTACTAAAACCCTTGATCGTCAACATCGTTCTGGTAGTACTAGTCGTCAGCCTGTCACACATATCATTGCAAAACTTCCCTATACAACTCTTAAACAACCTGCTCTGAATGAGGAATCCATTGTTGGAGGAGGAGAAGAAGAAGATGATGATGAACTACAACAACATCATCATCATCACCACCATCGCCATCACGCTCATCCTGGAGATTATATTGATGAAGACGATGAAGATGAAGATGAGGACTATGATAGTGATGAAGACTACGATGAAGATGATTATATTGAAGATGATTATGGTCAACCATCATACTTTTCAGGTGCAGCCCGTCACCAACAGCAAATGCCAACACCACAAGATTCTGTACATAGTCATACGGTGGGTACATCTGACGGGTACGTATACACGGGAGCGCCTACAAATTCCACCACAGTAGGCCAGCATAATGCGTCAACACCTCAACAACAAGATGAACAATCATCATCTGATGGTCATCATGTTAGTGCAAGGCGCCATTCTAGTAGGATAAAGAGTGGTATGGATACCAAACATCCAGGATTTTATTATGATATTCAAGATGAAGATGATGAAAATTCTGAAGCACATCGGCAAGCTCTCGCAAATGCTTCTATGCAGTCATCAACAACTAATAGTAGTAGTTCATCTATTCAACAAACACATTCACCTCCACGACAATCACCAGCAGAGCATCAGGCTGCCATTTCATCATTATTACGTACTAGATCTGGTGGATTTTACGGAAAGAATCGAAATGTATTTTCCAGTCTTACTGGTGATGACGATGACGATGAATCAAGCGACACTTCTGATGAATTGGATACTAGTACAGATCATGTAGATCATGTATCAACATTGGAATATTCTGACCAACAACAACAACAGCCTGACCAAGATCATCATCAGCATCTAAACAATAGTACCAATAATAGCAGTGGAGCATCATTGGCATCAGCAGCAACGAGCAGTCGAGATATTTCATCAGCATCTTTGTCTTCAATTGAATTACCCAGGCATGGTCAGCCACTTTCCCCAAGTTTACCAACTCAATCAGTCAATAGTGCAGATGCATCACCACTTCTTGTTGCGAAATCTACTTCATCTTCATCAATATCTTTATTACAACAACAACATCAAGGAATCAGTAATGGAGGAGCATCATCGGCATCTACATCTCCTCAACAACTTAGTAGACATGGCAGTACATCAAGTGTTGCAAGTACTCATTCTGAGGGAGCTACTTGTACAAAAGAACATAATAATCATTTACATGGTAAATTACAAAGCGCTTCAGCTAATCGATTACTTAATAAGTACCTTGCATCCCCACGGTACGATTGGGAGAAGGATCACCATCCTCGTCATCAACACCATCATCATAATAATCATCACCATCATCATCATCATGCATCTTCAGCAGAATCTATAGCATCACATTTCAATCAAACAAAATCAGAAACATCTCTAGAAACTGTTTCAGCAGTCTCACCTGATACACTTCTTGCTGAACGGGATGAATTGGATAGTTTAGTTGCAAAGAAGACGCAAAAGACTGATAATATAATGTCAGCTTCTGTTAAGAATAATAATGATGATGACGAAGACGATGATGATGATGATGATGATGCTGGAGTTGTTGGAAAGTTTTCACATGCTGTGAATACTGCAAAGGATATTATGCATCTAGTTTGGAATGTTGGATGGACAAATAATAATGGTGAGAGTAGTAGCAGTAGTAACGATTCATCTTGCTCTCCGAGTCCTAATTCACATCCTATACTGCCGCAGCAACAGCTAAAATCTCCCACTACTACTAGTACTAGTACTGCTACTGCTGCTACTATAGCTACAAGCCGAGG
>JAJMFC010000035.1:56310-92031 GCA_030574475.1 Trigonopsis californica
ACTCATGTTTTCCTCTCCCAAGTTGTGCATTTTTTCTTCTTTTATTTTCTTATTTCTTTTTTTTTTTTTTCTTTATTATCTCGTTTCTCATTACTTGTGTTTAGAGGTTCTTATTTAGAATTGGATTTGGTTTTTTATCGTTTTATTGTAAAAAATCAGAAATTGTGCCAGCCGCACATTGCTCCCAAAACCTTGACTTAGTTTTTATTTTTTATTTTTTTTTTTTTCGAGAGAAAGATGAGCTCTCTGAACTCCATTAATATCAAAGAGACAACAGGGAAATAAATGGCGACAGAACAAGATCATAAGAGTATAGAACAAAGTGGGACTAATAGTAAGAAGAATTTAGGAGTTCGAGTTAGTGGTAAGTTTTTTTTTTTTTTTCGTTCTTTTTTTTTTTTTTTCATCTGAATCTCTCTAATCTAACAATACCTCAAAGGCAAAATATGGAAAGAACAAAAGAAACCATTAAGGACACGAGCTATTGGAGTTAAAGGTAATTCATGGCAAATTAAAGAACAACAAAGATTACATGAAAAGGGAATTAAAGAAAGATTTCAAGATCTTAAACAAGAGAAGCAAGATCGTCATGATACTGCAATTGAACGATTAAAACAAAGAAGAAAAGATAAAGAAGAGAAAGAAAGGTATGCACTTTTAGAAGAGAAAATGCATAAAAAACGTGTTGAACGTCTTAAACGTAAGGAGAAACGTAATAAATTACTTAAAGAACGTTAAAAAAATAAAATATTTATTGTAATAATTAGTTAGGGTTGTATAACGATAATTTATCGGTTTAGGAACCTCACCACCAAAAGAAATTTGTTAATTAAACCCAACTCTGTAATAAGCGGGAAAACTTCACAACCATATTTCCAATTTACCATGCAACAGCAACAGGATCCTCTGGTTAGGAAACGATCTCATACTATTGTTCATCATGCTTCTATGCCTGGTGATGATGATGAAAGTTCAAGTTTAGCTAGTAAAGATGCTCAGTTACGAAGATGGCGGAGTATCTCTGATGAACAGCATTATCATCATCATCATCACCATCATCGTGGACTTTCATCAGCCCTTTCTTCTCCTCTCTTGCTTTATAGTCAGCATGGATCTCCTTCACCAGTTGGATCACCAGTTTCCCCATCATCATCACCTATTACGACCCCATCATCACCAATCCATTCACATCAGCATCATCACCATCAATTACCATCTCATTTTCACCATAAACCACAGTTACACCCATTACCAACAATTAAAAGTCTTTCTTCTCTCAAAACAATGTCTATTCAACCTTTAAGTGAAAGAGATGCGTCTGCTCCTGAGCTTACTGAGACCAAGCCTTCCATTACTATTAGCCATGATAATGAACAACAACAACAACAACAACGATCAATTCATCATAAACCAAGTATAACCTTGTTTCCTTCACACTCATCTGTTTCTACAGAAGACCAAGATCAAAGTTCAAAGGGAAAAAAGGACAACAAGTATGATGTAGCTCTTAAAATAACTGATGAGCAAGATAATGATACAAGTACAACAGCAACTCCAATTGTCAATAATGATAATCATAAACCTGCAAGTTCAACATTTTTACGTCCACTAGATATTCCTTCAAATACTGGCAATATTAATATACCGCCACATCATCCTCATCGAGCATCTCGTGATTCAAGTCGATCAACAAGTTATAAATCTCTCAACTGGGTGGCATCAAATAATTCATCTGTTTCTGCTGCTAGTAATAATAATAATAATAATGGCGATTTATCATCTTCTCTTTCACGGTTAGCATCTCAAGCGATTGCTGATGTTCATGAATCTATCAATAATAATAATAATAATTCTATATCTTCTTTTAATGGTCAACAAAAAGATAAAAATGGTAGTTTAAACACAGCTACACCTCCTTCCAATTCTTCTCAATTACATAAACTAAGGAATAATAGTAATGGACCAATTGCTGCAACAACAACCACACCCACATCTGCTTTAGGGAAATCTTCAGCTACTCCACTATTTTCAGAGAGAAATCAGCATCATAATGCTAGTAATAATACCTTTAATGAAGGAGAAAATTATTGCATGAATCCAGCAATGTATATTTGTCAAACAATTCAGGAATTTGCAGATATTGCGTTTAATATATTACCCTTAGGATTTGCAAATGCAGAAGAGACACTCAAGAAGGATATGAATGTATTAAGTACAGATGTTGATGCTGTTTATGGACTTCAACGTGAATTGGATAAAATTGTTGAAGAATTAATTGAATCAGGTAAAACAAGAAATCGTTCAATGAATTCAGCACTAGATAAAGTTGATAATGTTAAACAAAGACTTGATTCAAGTTCTGCTCCTCAAAGATTATCTCAAGCTGCTGCACAAATGAAGGAATATGAAACTCGTTTACAAAAAGTACGTTCAACACTTGGTGAATGGGATCGTCAAGATATGGCTTCATATGCTGCTTCAAGACAACGACAAAAAGAATTTTTATTAGTATGTGTTGCATCAGCTGCTGTAATGATTCTTGTCTTTACTGCTACATTTATACGTTAATAATTATATCATTTATTTTTCGTATAGGCGCTTTTTTCTATTTATATAACCATAAAATTTATAATGATCCATCCTCCATCTTAATTCTCCTTTTTCCCTCGCTTCTTCCCAACCCTGCCCCCATCTACCACTAATTTAATCATCATTAAAACTTGATTCTATAATTAATATCGGTTTCATAATATTATTAATTTTTTTATTTTATTTCTACAATTAAGAAAAAGCAATTAGCTAAAATCCGAGTTAACAAAAAGAGTCTTGAAAGTTTTCTCTGATTTTTTTTTTTTTTTTTTTTTTCCCACTATACTATGCGGGCACCGCCGCCCTGCCTTCGATTATGGCCAACTACAATCCTCGCTATTACAATATTTCTTTCTGGACTAGTTAATAGCAGTAATGTTCATAGTGATGCTGTTGCTGCTGTTGGCAAACCCATTATTGAGACTACCAAATTCGATTTTTTGCCCGATGTCGCATACTACTTTGAAGACACTTCGGTAAGGGGAACTGTTTTTTTGCTTTCCGGTTATATATATATATATGTATATTTATCTAACATTTTGCAGACTATCTTAACACTGAATCGAGTGGCGGGTATCCCTTATATATCATTTGATGATGGTGCAACATGGGAAATTATCGGGGATACTAGAGATATTCAAGATCAAACCTTACAGATATTTATGCATCCATATGATAATTTGCGTGCCTATATATTTGGAGATGATATTAGTCATTTTTATACAAATGATGGAGGAAAATCATGGATTAAATTTACAACTCATTTCCCAGTTACAGAATTTGATACACTACAATTTAATGCTGCAAATCCAGATTATTTATTGGTAAATTGTCTTGAATGTAGCAGTGATAATATTTTCAGAGTACCCATTTGTGATGTATTTCAATTTTATACTGAGGATAATTTTGTTACCTTGTATGAAATGAGTAATGTTGACTCTTGTATATTTGCACGAAATTCAAAGACTGCAACTGCTGGTTTACCTGAAACTCTTATTTGTACACAATCAACATCTTCATCAAGTTTTTCAAGTAATAAACGACTTGTCGTTTCCGATGATTGGCTCTTTACAATTACAGAAATTAAAATTAATGGTCGTGAATTAAATGGTATTGTTGGATTAGGATCTACTCAAGGATATTATACAGCAGCTGTAATGTCGGGTTTATCTGAAGAACTCTCCATGTATGTTTCTGATGATAGCAAAGTTTGGGCTAGGGCAGCATTTCCTAATCAACTTAAGCAAGGTGCTTACACTTTATTGAGATCAACGCCACATTCAATCCAGGTTGATGTTCTCAATCCAGATACACGATTTCATCCTACTGGGGATCTATTTGCAAGTAACTCGAATGGTACTTACTTTAAACAAATTTTAAAGTATGTAAATCGTAACTCATTTGGAGCAGTTGATTATGAGCAAGTTCATGGTATGGAAGGATTAGCTATTGCTAATATTGCATCTAATGGTGATGAACTTGCGTCAGGAAGCCTTTTTGATGATGTGGATAAGATTATTGAATCACGAATCTCATTTAATGAGGGACGTACTTGGCAGCCATTAAAACTTAAATCAACAGAGTGTCAAGATAGTGAATCTTCATTATGTAAAGTACATCTTCATTCTGTTACTGATCAACGACAATCTGGAAATATATTTTCAAGTAATACACCTGGACTTCTTGTTGGAATTGGAAATACAGGAGCTGAATTACTTGATTATCAAGAAGGCGATATGTACGTATCTGATGATGCTGGACAATCATGGATAAAGGCATTAATTGGGCCTCACAAGTATGAATTTGGTGATCAAGGTTCAGTAATTGTAGCAGTTGGTGATAAACCATCGGCTACAGAGGCTAAATATTCATTTGATCATGGGAAAACATGGGGTACAATCCCATTTGATGCAGGTATCTCAATTGAGCCAACTTTACTTGCAACTACACCTGATGCATCATCCCTATCATTTATTATTGTAGGATTTCAAACAGGAGCCAAGAGTGAAACATTAACTCGATATGTCATGTCAATTAATCTCAAGGGAATTATGAATCGAAAATGTAGCCGTCAAGATGAAGATTTTGAAAAATGGTATGCACTTTATGATGGTAATACTGGTGAACCATCATGTGTTATGGGTCATAAACAATTTTTTTGGAGAAGGAAAGCAGATGCTGCATGTTTTATTGGTGATATATTTCATGAACCAATTATTGAAATTGAAGCATGTCCCTGTAGTAAATTTGATTATGAATGTGATTATAATTATGTTGATGATGGATCTGGTAGTTGCATTTTGGCAGGACCAGAACTTATGCCAGATGATGCATGTAAAAATCCTGGTGATACATTCTTTGCATCTAGTGGATATCGATTAATTCCTGGAAATACATGTGATCGACTTAATGGAGAAATTCTTGATGATCGAATTGTTAAAAATTGTGATGATTTAAGTAATGCACCAATACCAGGTCAAGTTGGTACAATTTCAACAAATTTTGATGGTACATTACGTGATTTTACATATTTAGAAAGTGATGATAGTGGATTAGGTGAAAAGGAATCACTTATTATTACAACAAGTGCTGATCGATTATTTGTTAGTCATGATAATGGTGGTGATTGGAAAGAGGTATTACCTGGTACAAATGTACTTGGTGTTTATGCGAATCCAAATTTTTTAAATCGATTATATATTCTAACAACTGATAATAAAATTCATTATTCATCAGATTATGGTAAAAATTTTATACAATATGATCAACCATCTCATAAATCGGTAATTAATGATCCAGCACCACATTTAGATTTTCATAAGGATAAAGCAGATTATATTATTTGGGTAAGTCAAAGAGATTGTTCAAGTTTTACATCATCACCATCAGATTGTAAGAGTGCTTCATATTTTACAAAAGATGGTGGAGAGACATGGAAAGAACTTTATCCGAATGCAGTTCATTGTGCATGGCAACCTGAATTAGGTCAATCTCATGAGAATTTAATTCTATGTACAGAGTCAAATTCAGCTTCTTCAAAGGCCAGTAGTGGTGATGTTGTTGGTGGACAACGAAATTTAGTTGCATCAATGGATTTTTTTGCAACATCTAAAGTACTTTTAGAGGATATTCTTGATTTTGCAACATTTGAAGGATTTTTATTTGTTGCAGCAAAGAATCCTGATAGTGAGGATGATTCTTTGGAAGCTAAAGTAAGTATTGATGGTGAAACTTTTGCTGATGTCAAATTCCCGTATAATTTTCAAGTATCAAGTCAACAAGCATATACAGTTTTAAACTCTGTATCAAAAGCAATATTACTTCATGTAACTGTGGATTCAAGTCCTGGACATGAATATGGATCAATATTAAAGTCAAATTCTAATGGTACATCATATATATTATCATTGGCAAATGTGAATCGAAATGAAGTTGGATTTGTTGATTATGATAAATTAGATGCACTTGAAGGTGTAGCATTTGCAAATGTTGTATCAAATGTGAATGAATTACAAAAGGGTAAATCTAAAAAGTTACGGACTTATATGACACATAATGATGGTGGACAGTGGGAACTTATTCGTGCACCATCTAAGGATATAAATGGGAAAAAATATAAGTGTAATCCTAGTAAGATTGATAAATGTTCTCTTAATTTACATGGATATACAGAACGATATGATGCATCAGCTGATCGACCATCTGCAAAGAATGCTCCAGGATTTGTTATTGGGATTGGTAATGTGGGTGATCAATTGAGTAGTTATCAAGATTCAAATACTTATTTAAGTACTGATGGTGGAATTACATGGAAAGAAGTTGCAAAGGGACCTAGAAAATGGAAATTTGGTGATCAAGGATCAATTATTGCCCTTGTAAATGATTTAGAACCTACTGATACGGTAACATATTCATTGGATGAAGGTGATTCATGGACAGATTTGAAATTTTCTGAAAAACTTGTTAATGTGATTGATATTGTGACTGTACCATCTGATACATCAAGAAGATTTATTATATTTAGTAAATTACCTGGAGTTGATGGAGATAAATTCAGTGCAACACAAGTTGATTTTGCAGGATTATTTTCAAGACAATGTTTATTGGATACTGCTGAACCAGAAGATGATGATTTTATGTTGTGGACACCAAAGCATCCATTAAGTCCAGGTAATTGTTTATTTGGACATGAGACACAATATCATCGAAAAATTAAAGGACGTGATTGCTTTATTGGACCATCAGTACCACAACCACATGCAATTCTTCGAAATTGTTCATGTACTCGTGCAGATTTTGAATGTGATTTTAATTATGCAAGAGCAAGGGATGGTACATGTCAGCTGGTTTCAGGATTTACACCACCAGATCATAGTTCAATTTGTTCAGAGAATCCTAATCAAGTACAATATTGGGCACCAACAGGATATAGAAGGATTCCATCAACAACATGTCAAGGAGGAATTGAATTAGATAAAATTGAAGCAAACCCATGTCCTGGACATGAACGAGAATTTAAAAATCAAAGAAGAGGACTTCATGGATTTGCACTTGCATTTGTTATTATTCTTTCAATTGGACTTGCTCTATGTATTGTTGTTATTGTTCATCATCATTATAGTCCAGAATTAGGACAGATTCGATTAGGTGAAGATAATGCTAGTCAAATAATTCCGAATGGGTATTTACGTTATCCATTATTGGGGATTGCAGCAGGAGCAGCAGCGATTGCAAAGGTACCAGCATTTATTGGTAAGACAATAAGGGAAAGGAGAAGGAGAGGTGGTGGTGGTGGTATTGGAGGATGGTTTAAACGGATCATTAGTGGTATAACTGGGCGAAAATCAGGATGGTACCAATACCGAAGTAGAAGCTCATTTGCTCGGAATAATAGTGGATTTGATTATACAAGTGTGGATGAAGATGATGAGGGTGAATTATTGGGATTGGAAGAAGATGATGATGCGGAAGAGTTGTAGGGGGGGGAGGGTGAAGAGGTCTACTAAGAATTAAAAAAATAAATAAAAATATACACAGTTATATACATATATATGATATCTGTGTCTCTATAGACTAGAGATGTAGTTGTTGACAATATCAAAGAAATTTTTTGAAATGTAGACATCATCATGAAGACCAGCGTCAATTTCGAAAAGGGTATAATTTGTAAAATTTTCAAGTGCATGATGAATAAAGTATGAATGTTGTCTATTAGATAAGAGTTGATCTTGATTTGAATGAATCAAGATAATTTTGCCATTATATTTAACGAGATTATTATCATCATGATGATGGGTTATGAGAGTAGTAGAATCGATAAAGTGTCTACGGGCAGGTGATGCTTCAAGTAATACATTTTGATCATTTGAGAATGCCAAATCAATAAATGAATGATAATCAGGGTATTCATCAAGTAATGTAGGTAAATCATAAATACCCTCTGATATAATAATACCCAATGGTTGTTGTATATTGTAATTATAAATTAATGATTGTAAAGCTAAAAACCCACCAGCACTATGACCTATTAATACATACTTTTTAGGATTTAATAATTTAATCCCATTCACAATATCTTGTATATGATTGGGATGTTTAGCTGGTGGACTTAGTCTATAATTTATACTTGCATATCCAATGTCACAATTATTATTATTTTTGGTCAATAAGTAATCAAATAAACTTTTACAATCTTGTGCAGTATTACGCTTATCAACCCATGCACCTCCATGAATGTAGATTACCCAAAGTGATGATTTTGGATTGCCTGATGATGAAAATATCTCGATTGTTTGTAGTGGATCTGGTCCGTAATGCTGTTGTATTGTAATTGCCATTTATCCTGCCTGAATTTAAGATTAGGAGGGGCACACAAGAAATATCCCATTAATACCATTATCTTTTTTTCTCCTTTTATCTAATAACTATACTACTACAACTACAACAACAACAACAAGGAGACCAAAAAAATGACACAAGATATAAAAGATCATCTTCCAAATGGTGCATATCTCGGTACAATTTCAACATTATCAACAGAATATTTTACACTATATGAAAAGACAAAAGATGCATGTAGATTAAGTTATTCACCATATTCAAATTTTAAAGTTGGTGCTTGTTTATATACAAATGGGAATGATTATATTCAAGGTGCAAATATTGAGAATGCTTCTTATGGTGCATGTATTTGTGCTGAACAAACTGCAATTGTTAAAGCATTGGTAATCTAATCTAATCTTATCTTATCTAATCTTGATCTAACCTAAAACTCTAAAATTACTTTATATTAGACATCTGGATTCTCCTCTTTTCAAGCTATCGGAGTATGCGCTGAGGGTGCTCCCATATGTGCCCCATGTGGAATATGTCGTCAAGTGTATGTCTCTCTTTCTTTTGATCTTTCTTTTTACTAACAAATATACAGCATTCGCGAATTCGCTCCAAATATTGACATTTACTTATTCGGTACCGAAGATACCTATGTCAAAATAAGTCTCTCTCATGTAACCATTGCAATTATTTCTAACTTCAATTTTCTTTTCTTTTTTTTTTTTTTTTCTAACTTGAAAACTAATCTTTTCTCCATCTATATATAGCTCCTCCCTCTTTCATTTGGGCCTGAAGATCTTGCTTGATGGGATAAAAACTCAGAGTTTCTTTGGTCCAATATCTTCATCACTTTCAAACAATTGTTTAAATGCAGCTCCAATATTTGTTAATAAATCACTTGTTTGCATTGATCTACCCTTTTCTTGAAATGTAATTCTTGATGCTAATCTTGTACAATTTGCTGCTCCAAATACTGCTAAAATATGAAGATTTAATCCATTTAATGAATTATCATGTTTCCATAATCCTGCTTCATATGCATCTTTCCAACAAAAGAATGTACCAATCATTCCTGCAAGGCAATCTCCTTGACCACCACACCTTTTTAATCCACCACGTATATCAACTTGAATAACTTCGAGCCCATTAGAAATTACATCGTAAAGTCCTTTTTGCATAATTGTAACTCCACCAAATGCTTTTGCTAATCTTTCAACTGGTAATTCTCCATCAGAACTTGAACTTCTTGGATCAACATTCATAACTTGACATAATCTTGCAAATTCAACAACATTTGGTGTTAAAACTGCCTTCTTATAACCCTGAATAACTTGTGGATGAGTTTGAATTAAATACAATCCATCAGCATCTAAAACAAGTGGCATATTTCTGCGTCTTGCTTCTTCAATAAGTGAACAAATTGTCTTTTGCAAAAGTGGATCACGACCTAATCCAGGTCCAATAATCAAAACATTCACTCTATCTAAAAATGGAGTTACCGCATCCATAATATCTTCCCTATAATTTGATCTTCCACCTTTAAATCCAAATCCTGGTGTTGACTGTTTATAATCATGTAAAAATGGGTGAACCATCAAATCTGGTGTATATGTCTTGATAACACCCGCACAGTTGGGTTCACAAATTACGTGAACCATATCGCATCCACATAATGCTGAACTCATCGCTGCATAATAAGGTGCTCCACTATACTCTGCACTACCACCAACAACTGCAATCCGACCTGTTTGTCCCTTATGAAAAGATGGTGAAATCGGTGGAATCATTTTACGCACTTGCGTAAGTAACTGACTAGTTGTACTCATTATTCCTTTCCTAGTTATTTCCTGCGTCTTTGATGATGGTTTAATATTGAGAAAATGATGGAAAATGGGGTTGCCGTAAGCCGGGGAAAAGCCATCAACAAGAACCGGAAAAAGTCAGGTCAGAACCACAATGACATCATACACACAAAATGACGACCCACAAGACCCCACAAATAATAAAAGAGATTATATAACGATAACTCTGGTAGATATATAGATTATTTGATTGGATAGATATAGATATATATATATATAGACAAGACAGATAACTAGTTAAGAGAGAAAAAAAAAAAGAGAAACTAATAGACACGCTTACCATTTGGTACCGTCTTACATTCACTCTCATCTAGAGTTGTAAGAATTACATGACGATAATCCAATTTAACTGGATCACCATTCTTCTTTTGCCATGTAAGACTATGCTTTTGGAAATTAACATCATCACGATCAGGATAATCTTCACGAGCATGAGCTCCACGTGATTCTTTTCTCTCAACTGCTGAATGAGCAAGTTGTGTTGCACATGTCAATAAATTTTGTAATTCCAAAGATTCAACAAGATCACTATTCCAAATCATTCCACGATCTTTAATACCTAATTCTGGCATTAAAGAATCAACTTGAGTAATTCCTTTAACTCCTGCTTCCATTGAATCTTGTTTACGATATACTGCAAGATCTTTTTGCATTGTTTCTTGCATTAAATCACGTATATGTGCAGTCGATCTTGGTCCTGATGCATTTCGTACCCAGTCAAGATTCGCAATTGATTCTGCTCCCAAATCCGCACTTATTGGTGCATGAGGTTTATTTGGTTCATCAATTTCTGCAACTGTCTTTGAAACTGCTCGTCCAAATACTACCAAATCCAGTAATGAATTAGCTCCTAATCTATTAGCTCCATGAACACTAACACACGCAGCTTCACCTGCTGCGTAAAGTCCAGGAACAATCTTATCTTGACCCTTTTCATCAATTGTTAAAACTTGTCCCTTGTAATTTGTAGGAATTCCACCCATATTGTAATGAACTGTAGGAATAACAGGAATTGGTTCCTTAGTAACATCTACACCAGCAAAAATTGATGCAGTCTCAGAGATACCAGGTAAACGTTCATGTAAAACACTTGCTGGTAAATGTGATAATTGCAAATATAAATGATCCTTCTTTGGTCCAACACCACGACCATCACGAATTTCCATCGTCATTGCACGAGAAACAACATCACGAGATGCTAAATCTTTTGCAGTCGGTGCATATCGTTCCATAAACCGTTCACCTTCATTATTAATTAAATATCCACCTTCTCCACGGCATCCTTCTGTAATAAGACAACCTGCGCCATAGATACCAGTTGGATGGAATTGAACAAATTCTAAATCTTGAAGGGGCAATCCTGCACGTGCCACCATTCCATTCCCATCACCTGTACATGTGTGAGCAGATGTACATGAAAAGTATGATCGACCAAATCCACCAGTCGCTAAAACTGTGTGATGAGAACGGAATCGATGAAGAGTCCCGTCTTCTTGACTATAAGCAATACATCCAACACATTTTCCATCTTCCATAAGCAGATCAAGTGCAAAATACTCGATAAAGTATGTAGTATGGTGCTTTACAGATTGTCCATAAAGGGTATGGAGTAACGCATGACCTGTTCGATCAGCAACTGCGCATGTTCGATAAGCTTGACCGCCCTTTCCATAGTCTCGAGATTGTCCACCAAATGCACGCTGATAGATGCGACCACTGTCTGTCCTTGAGAAAGGAACTCCATAATGTTCCAATTCATAGATTGAAGCGGGTGCCTCTTTGGTCATATAATGGATCGCATCCTGATCACCAAGCCAATCTGATCCCTTGACAGTATCATAAAAATGCCAATGCCAATCATCTGGGTGCATATTCCCAAGAGCTGCATTAATACCACCTTGAGCAGCAACTGTATGTGATCGTGTAGGGAAAAGTTTCGATACACAAGCAGTTTTGAATCCAAGTTCTGCAAGACCAAATGCTGCTCTTAAACCAGCTCCACCAGCTCCAATTACAAGAGCATCATACTCGTGATCAATAACTGGATACTTTGAAGAAATATGGCCCGATGCTTCTTTTGCTCGAAGGGGCTTTTAAAAAAAAAAAAATGGCTTTAGCGATATTATTCTCTCTCTCGAAAATCAATATATAAAAATACCTCTGAATTAAACACTTTGAGTGCAGCGGAAGAAGCGTGGAGCGAACGTCTCTGTAATAGACGTGATGGAGCACAGAATGCCTAAAAGATGACTAGTTAGTGCAAACCCTCATGCATGCATGCATCAATAAAACACACATACTCTCTTTGACGTAGCAGAAAGCATTCTCATTTACAACCAGAAAGGAGAGACAATTGGAATGGATATGGTGGAGTACAAAGGTCGAATGGAGAACTTGACATTCAACTTTTGTGTGTGTCCCGACCTTTTCCGGGGTTCGACCAATCATCAATGACCCATTTCAATCCAAGTTACAAATCAAATCTCCCACATACATTTCTAACTTAACATTATTACTATTGCTACTACTACTACTACTAGTCTACTAGTTGTATTGCATGTATTCCGATGTGGAGCTGAATTTGAGATTGCCCTTGATGACCTTTTCAACAGATGCTAAAAAGTCCTTTTCCGTAGCAACTTTTCTCCTTGCACGAATAGCAAACATTCCAGCCTCCGTACATACAGATCGAAGTTCTGCTCCTGTACTATTTGGACACAATCTTGAGATCAATTCCCATCGAATATCACGATCACAAGACATACTCTTGGAGTGAATTCGGAATATATTGGCACGTCCTTCAAGATCTGGTAGACTGAATTCAACTTTTCGATCAATTCTACCAGGTCGTAAAAGTGCTGGATCAAGCGTATTAGGCCTATTTGTAGCAAACATAACCTTAATATTACCTCGTGGATCAAATCCATCCAGTTGAGTAATGAGTTCCAACATTGTCCGCTGAACTTCATTGTCTCCACCAGCTCCATCATCAAATCGAGCTCCTCCAATTGCGTCAACTTCATCAAAAAAGATAATACATGCCTTTTTTGTACGGGCCATTTCAAACAGTTCTCGTACCATTCTTGCACCCTCCCCAACGTATTTTTGAACTAACTCTGATCCAATCACTCGAATAAATGTTGCATCTGTCCTATTGGCTACTGCTCTTGCACATAATGTCTTACCCGTTCCAGGTGGTCCATATAGAAGAATACCTTTAGGTGGGTCAATTCCCAGATTAACAAACCGTTCAGGACTCAGTAACGGTAATTCCACAACTTCTCGAAGCTTTTCAATCTGTTCTTTACATCCACCTACATCTCCATAAGTCACATCAGGCTTCTCCTCAACAGTCATCATGGTAACAGATGGGTCAATCCGTGGAGGTAATGGCAGCTGAATTTGATATTTGTTACGATCAACACCGACCCTCATTCCTTCCTCAATATCCGTAGGACTAACCCGTTCACCCAAATTGACGACAAATTTGGCAATCTGCTTGATATTGATAACATACTGTGCTTTATCGATATCTTCACCATTCTGGATAATCTTGGTGCACCTTGCCACTTGAAGAGGTTGTTCCTCAGACATGCGTTGCTTGTCAGCCATGACGTCCCAAAGATGAGGAGCTGCAAGTCCAGTATCTGACTCTTTGATACCGATCTTTTCATTGATTTTAGCTTGTAGATCTTTAACGTCCTTATCGATGAGTTTAAGTTCGTCTGCGTATGGAGCAGCTCCCTATAGTAAAAGCATCAGTTAATAAGTAAAGCACTGATTTCAATACTCGGGGGGGGTTTATCTTACGTAAGTCTTTAGAACTTTGATGTCTCCTTCAGAAAGAGGAACAATCTTTGACTCCTCTTTATCTTCATCGTCTGCAGTAGTTCTGTACTTTTCCCAGTCTGATTTTGGCGGCATTATCCCTGTAAATCTATGGTTGTTCGAGTTGTTGGATAGTGGCGGAGGGAGGAGTTGGGAAGAGTAGATGGAACAACACCAAACCTGCAGAAGAACATCTTCACCAAAACCCTTCTTTCCAGTACTAAAGCAACTATGTCGACAGCTGCTGTACGTGCCCCTCCTTCATCAAGTGGAGGAGGTTCAAAGGCTGGGTTCAATAACAGAGAGAAACCTCAGGAAGTCCGAAGATCAAATATTTCTGCTGCAAGAGGTAACACTACACTTGCTACTACGATCTTGATCTTATAGCGATGCTGATTTTTTTTTTTTTTCTCTTTCTTCTTTTTAGCTGTTGCTGATGCTATACGGACCTCTCTCGGGCCTAAAGGTCTTGACAAAATGGTAAGTGTTTGAAGTTGTTTTTCATTCATCGATCAGCGCATTCTAACCAGTATTTTAGATACAAACGAACAAGGGAGAGATCATCATCACAAACGATGGTCATACAATCTTAAAACATATGGCTGTTATGCATCCCGCTGCAAAAATGGTGTGTATTATTGTTCTTTCGCTTTTTTTTCTCTTTTCTTGTTCAAATATTAACCCCTTAACTTATTAGTTGGTGGACGTGGCTGCTGCCCAAGATGTCGAAGCTGGAGATGGGACTACTACCGTTGTTGTGATTACTGGTGCTTTATTAGGTGCTTCGGAGCGTCTTTTGAATTTAGGCATCCATCCAACTATTATTGCCGAATCTTTCCAAAGAGCTGCAAGCCGAGCTGTTGACATCTTACTTGGCATGTCG
Source organism: Trigonopsis californica (assembly GCA_030574475.1). Classification (NCBI taxonomy): domain Eukaryota; kingdom Fungi; phylum Ascomycota; class Trigonopsidomycetes; order Trigonopsidales; family Trigonopsidaceae; genus Trigonopsis; species Trigonopsis californica. The sequence continues at coordinate 71,305 of JAJMFC010000035.1, forward strand.
ACACCTATTTCCCTCAGCGATCATAAGGAATTAACTCGTGCAGCAAGTACTTCTCTGAATTCCAAGATTGTATCACAATTCTCTTCCTTTTTAGCTCCACTTGCGGTTGACTCTGTATTGCGAATTGTCGATCCTGCAACTGCAGATAACGCAGATTTATCAAATATTCGCCTTGTGAAAAAGCTCGGAGGCACTATTGATGATACTGAACTTGTTGACGGACTTGTGCTGACACAACCAGTTGTTAAAACTGCTGGTGGTCCCAATCGAATGGAAAAGGCACGGATCGGATTGATTCAATTTCAAATATCGCCTCCAAAGCCTGATATGGATAATTCAGTTGTAGTTAGTGATTACCGCCAGATGGATAAGATTCTCAAAGAGGAACGAGCATATCTTTTGAATATCTGCAAAAAGATTAAAAAGGCGAAATGCAATGTTTTACTAATTCAAAAATCTATATTGCGTGATTCAGTTAACGATCTGTCTTTACATTTCCTTTCTAAACTTGGTATCTTGGTTATCAAGGACATTGAAAGGGACGAGATTGAATTTATCTGCAAGAGTACTGGATGCAGGCCTATTGCAGATATTGACTCATTCACTGAAGATAAATTGGGTTCAGCAGATTTGGTTGAAGAGGTTGAATCATCTGGATCAAGAGTTGTCAAGATTACTGGAGTTAAGCAGGCGTCATCGGCTGCTGGTACTGCAACTGCACAAAATACTGTTTCAATTGTATGTCGTGGATCTAATCAAATGGTACTTGATGAAACTGAACGATCAATTCATGATGCACTTTGTGTAATTCGATGTTTGATAAAAGAAAGAGGATTAATTTCTGGTGGTGGTGCTCCTGAAATTGAAGTTTCTCGTGTTCTTACACATGAATCACAATCAAAAACTGGAACTGAAGCATTTTGTTGGAGAGAATTTGCTCAAGCACTTGAAGTTATACCTACAACCCTTGCAGAAAATGCTGGTTTAAACAGTATTAATGTTGTTACTGATCTTCGTAATCGTCATGATCAGGGTGAAATTAATGCTGGCGTTAGCGTACGTAAATCTGGTGCTACAAATATTAGGGATGAACATGTTCTTCAACCTGTTCTAGTCTCAACTAGCGCTTTTGAACTTGCTGCTGAATGTGTGAAATCAATCCTTCGCATCGATGATATTGCTATTGCAAGATGATTTGTTTATTAGAAAATATCTTTTTTCATTTATATATATATAACTCTATAAAAAAAAAGCAAACAAACGTTGTTTATTATGAACTCCATGCACACTCATCATCCCCCATTATCTCGCCGGGCACCAATCTTGGTGTCAGTACTCGCTTCCCCTGACCATTGTTCTCTTCACCAACATCCCCTTTTCTGCATTGTCGCCGCCGCTGCTGCTGCATGGGTGAATTCTGTCGTGGCTGCCTTAACGGGCTCAATGTGTGACGTGGCGGTGATGGGACTGATCTTTCTCGGGCTGGGGACCCGAGATTACTGCTGTGCCATGGAGGCACTGGTGAAGGTTCACCGCCATCAGAATAGACTGATCGATCCTCTGAAAATCTCATCTCTTGTTCGTCATTCCTCCTCTTCATCCATTCTCTCGAAGATGATGATTCCTCATATTCATTATCTTTGTAAAATAGCGGGACATGCGATTCATATCGCTTGAGTTGGTCATCGAGTAATAATAGTACCTGGCGGCTCTCAGAAAAATGGCCATACTCAGGTGACTTTCCCCCAGGCAAAACTGGACGATCATCTAATAGACTCAACAACTGATGTCCCGCTCTTGCCATCATCATTTCCCGTTCACATCGTTCCACAATCGCAGCGAAATATAATCCGTAAGCATTCTTAACATTTCTTCTAGTGACATTATAAAGTTGAGCCTCTCCGACGAGATTCATTGCTTCATACCGCACAAGCGCTTGCTCTAACTGGGACAGTTTCGACATTGCTCCTGGCTGATCGGGAAGGGACCCTCGACACTTGATAATCTCTTCTTTGATCTTTGTATTTTGTTTGCGTGTAGGTTGCACAGCAAACTCTGTATCGCGGACCTCCTTGAGTAAGAGCCTTGATTCTTCGATGTTCTTTGCATAGGCTGCCTCTTGCTCCCCAATCTCTGCATTTCACAATAATATTAGCATTTTTTAACAATCCAAAAGTCGTAACGATATTTGTAGAATCCGTACCGGATAAAATCACTCCGAGCTTCTCTGTAATATCTCCAACAGCACAATCCCCTGTATTAGCACCCCAATCTGCTAGCATCTGAGAAGATCCCAACATTTGGCTAGATGATGCTTTGTAGGAACTTACAACCGCATTTTCATTCTTGATTAGTCTGTAAAGCCTTTTCAATTCAGGTTGGCCAACAGTCCTAATTGACTCCACAAGGAATTGCTGCGGATGGCGAATCGCACTCCTGGAATTCGCAACTACACTCGTAGATGATGATGCCCGCGCGGCTGAAGATAGTGATCTTGTTCGGCTCGCTCGACCATTCATGTTGGCGCCGGCGCTGGGCATCACAATGTAATCTCGCATGTAACCACTATCATTTCTGCCATACATGGGGTCGCAGCATGAGCGTGACTCTTTTACCTCGGAGCATGCCCCGTCTTGTTGCTCTTGGACCTGTTCTTGCCTCATATCCTCATGTTTGGGCTTAGTCCCAGGGTCATCTAGATCATCGAGATCCCATACTTGGTGGGCATGAGATCCAAGACGGGATGGTGACACTCCATACCCTAAAGGTGAAGGAGATCCCCCAGGTATCACTTGTCGGTATCTTTCAGGGGCTAATCTGGGTATCGGAGAAGCAGGTATTGATGCCCACTTTGGAGGAGATCCAGGCCGCGGAGATCCTCCAGTATATGAACCAGAATTTGACTGCATATATGGTATATATTATAAACAGTGAAGGTGGTATTATAAAATAAAGTATATGCATCAACTAAAATCATGGTATAAAAAATTCAGTATCTTTATCTGATGGAATCTAATCAGATATGTTGCCTATAAGGGAAAGTCCCAAATCTCCCAAAACCTTTTTTCTTATTTTCGATTAGTCTCTTCTTCGGTTATCTCGATCCAAAGCGGCGGCAAAGTGAAAACATCATCACGGACTTTTAGAGAGAAAGAAATTAACTCCGAGTGGGTGAATCTATTTAGCACGAGGGAGTAGAAGAAGTACAGTCTGTATGACGCGGGACTCAAGTAAAGAGGGAAGCATCAATGCCCCTCAGAAGATGCTGGCAGCATGTTATGGATCCCTCCTAACATCACTGTTGGTGACACCTCTGGACGTTGTTAGAGTCCGGATTCAAATGCAGCAGGCTAATCGGAGTCCGAGGAGGATAAATGCTAATAATCTAGAGAAGCAAAATGTTGGCAAGGCACCACCACCTTTAAGGCCATCTGGATTCTCTTCGGCCGATCTTGGTCGGATAACATCATCATCAAATGCTCGTATGTCCTCATTATTTACCTCTGGAGCATCCGTGGCGACAGCAGATCTCGGGGTTACTGCTTGCTGTCGAGAAGTATTTTGGGGATCTGGACCAGGCCAATGTATGGTTGCTCCGCCATCAGATATCGATGCCTCGTCGTGTGTAAGGCAAAACCGACAATTTTCAGGTACATGGGAAGGACTTAGTAAAATTGCTCGGTACGAAGGGTTCTCATCACTTTGGAGAGGACTTTCATTGACTCTATTGATTGCTGCTCCTTCAAACGTCATATATTTTGTCAGTTACGACTACATGAGATCCGATTTATTTGGATCAGTTAATCCCGTTTTGGCTCCGCTACTTGCTGGATCATCTGCAAGAGCCATATCTTCTACGGTTGTGTCACCTCTTGAAATGTTCAAGACTCGATTACAGGCAGTTGTAAGCCGACCTCATGGCCCCGCTGAGGATTCGGCATTTCGGCAAACGTGGCAAAGTGTCAAGAGTATGACTAAAACTGAGGGACCCATTAGTTTATGGCGTGGATTACTGATGACTCTTTTTCGAGACGTCCCATTCTCAGCAATCTATTGGCTCGGTTATGAGCAAATTGGTAAAAGCCTTATTGAACGTCAAACTCATCACAAAGGTCATGACAAGTCTTCCTCTTACGGATCATCGATGACAAAGAGTGGCCCCGGATTTGCAGTCTCATTTTTGGCAGGTGCAAGTTCTGGAAGTCTTGCCGCATTCCTAACGACACCGTTTGACGTTCTCAAGACGCATCGGCAAGTTGCAGTAGGTAAAACGCATGGTAGTGCAGCCACAGGTACACAAAATCTTGAACCAATAAGCCATCTATTAAAGCGGATTTTACATGAGGAAGGAATCCGTGGATTATTCAGTGGTGTTGTACCTCGAGTTCTTAAAGTAGCACCCGCATGTGCAATAATGATCTCATCATATGAAGCAGGTAAAAATTTGGCAAGAAAACTCAATATTCAACAAACAAAAAGTAATATATTACCAAACTCTTTGGATGTATTCGATGAGGAAATGGCCGCAGTCGAAAATACTGTCCTCTCTGATTAAATAAAATGAAATTTTGCATTCCTCTTCCAGTGTACATAAAGGAAAACGGTGCAACAATTCATGATCCCTCACCGCCTGGCCCCAATACTATGATTATAATGATAAACGATATCTGAAAAAAAAGTTCTCATCTTGTTTTAAAATTTCTCTTTACTTTGCTTCAATGAAAATAATGCGTAATCTATGTACTCGTTTGTTTTAAATTCATTCAATTATAAAGAAATCCATCAACCCATGCCATAGCCACAGATACAAACATAAGGGGAAAAAAAAAAAAAAGAAAGAAAAGAAAAGGTTTCAATACAACAGACAAAATTTAGTGCGTCTATTGAGAAGAGAGCGTTAAAAAAAAAAAAATTAATAATAATAAAACCGACTCCAGAGGAATCTATCCCTTATGTGCAGCAGCAGCAGGTGGAGCAGGTACTTGAGTTGTGCTCCCACTGGCCTGCTCGTCCAGTTTATTGCCAGGATATGGGGGCAGATCATACTGCTCACTGTTACGATACGCTGCCTGAGGCGGTTGTGTTGGATGCTGTCCTGAATATGACGGAGCCCCTCCTTGCTGACCCGGAGGATACGCGTACGACTGACTCTGCTGTTGCATAGGTGGTGGCTGATAATAGTTACCAGCAGCAGCATTACCATTGTAGTTTTGTGGTGGTGCCTGATTATGGTACTGCTGTTGTGATTGTTGATATGTAGGTAACATCCATGCTGTACCAGGTAAGGCCCGATGACTAGAATTTGTCAGTGTGTCTCCTTAGCAAAAGCCAAAATATCCCCTTACCCTTGTCTCAAACGCCTCCGACTAAGCATTCTATATACACAATCAGCTTGTTAGCAAAGAATACGCCCAATCCAAAAGCCAATGATGCCAACCGACCTGACTGAAAACAGAGCTAATAAAAAGAAGAAGATAACCAAACCCAGAAATAACCATCGGCCCCTTCGTTGAAAAGAAAATGATGAACCGTTAGAAGACTGAGTATTATTAAGAGTACTATTATAGACCACCATTTGAACGGAGTTTCCCTAAGGATAGATTATCACGTAAATTCAGCATTGCACTTGACTACAGTCCATGTGTATTCTGCGCGTTGCCCTCTCCCTGTTGTTTCATATCTATTACAGAATATCTGTCCTTAAGAGGAAACTCCGAAACAGTCGAAGAAAAAGTTTGTATCAAGTTCCACTTACCAAGAGTACCTGGAGCATAGCAAATCAGTAACTATTATATATAAAAAAAGAAAATGCGATCTCGCTTACCATCCCCCACTACCATATCCGTACCCTCCCCAATCTTAATAAAAGGTCAGCACAGAAAACAAAAAAGGAGGTGGCAAACTCAGTCTTACATTGCCGTTTCTCAAGTACCGAGGCCAAGGTACGTAACGGTTGCCGTTTTGATTCGAGATGTCCCCCAAATGGAGTGGCGGGAATAATTGCTGGCATGATAGGTTTCTTTTGATCAGAGCGTACAATATGTGTCTCTGTAATAATATTATATCGAGGTAATCGAATCCTTTGACTCTATTGTATAAGTAAAGAGTCGTGGTGTAGTATTTTGAAGTCGTAGCCAACGCTTGGCTTTTGTCTAATTATGCCCAGTATTTTGACGATGCGGCGCAGCATTGAAAAGTCGATGAGTTTGAAGGTGCGCTAAACTGCATTCGGCCTATTCCTCGGAGCTAGCCAAGCCACCTTCTAGCCCGACTTGAGCATACAATACTCAAATACACAAAGGCGGTGTCAATACTTTTTAGTCATGATATAGAGTTACTCCAGTTTTTAGTTTATATTTTAAAGCTTGGAAGATACTTTCTTGGTTTCTAACTAAAAAAAAACTTTGAATTAACTATTTGATGATGCATTCTGGTGCAAACTCTTGAGAAGCATGGCAAGAAAGAGAAAAATAGAACAAGCAAATACTGATATATAGACAAAATGAACTGAATTGAAAAGGGCGCAAGATTAGATTAAAGTGCGTATTAGAATTGAATCTATGGATAATGTTAGTGAAACGCCTGTGTAAACAGATACTATTAATAGGTCGGACTTACTTGCAAATCATTACTATGTCAGCTGTTCAATCAAGCTTTGATGACACATCGCAGGCCTGTGAAGGGTTGCAAGGTTTGAAAGAATGAGACAAAGGTGTTTTCACTCTTCGCCATAAGAGCAATCCTGTAAACCTGACCATATTTGATTTCTGGAAGCGGTATCTCTTGGATACTGGGGTTCTTTGCATCAAAATTGCCAATTGACTTATCAAGCTTTGGCAAAGTTTTAGAAGGTGAGAGCTGTAGATCGGGTACAAGGTAGACTTCAATTATGCCCTCTCCTGATACTGTACTGGGAAATCTTAACTTCTGAGGTAGCCAGAACTGTAGAGCAGCAGTCTTTGCATTAGGGATCATCGATTCGAAAGGAATATCAAATGAAAAGTATGAAATAGTTTTATCCTTTTGGGAGCTGATTGTTGCGACGTATGTTGATTCAAATTTATGGATTGGCTCAGATTCTTTCACAGGAATAATCAGATTAGGAGGTAATGTAGTGATGATGGGCCCATTTATCCTCATGGTGCGTGAGTGACTAGTATCTCCATCCATTTTCTCCTCCTTAGAAGTGTCTGTTGCCCGTACCCTTGCCGATAAACTAATCTTAACTTGATTATCACATTGGCAATTCCATCCAATAATAAACCCTTTATCTGAAGGACATCCCACAGCGGCTCGTTCACCTTTGTAAACAATATTCTTGAATACGCCCTCGTCGGCATTGGCATTATCTCCAAAAGACCAACCTATTGTCCCTTTAGATTTGTCCGAAGTAACTTCAAGATATTTATTTTCGGGTGCAATGACAACATATTTCCCAGTTGATGTCTTTAGATGTCCTGATTCTGTGATGCAGAAACTAATTCCTTTGTCTTCTTCAGAATAAACGGCAACAATCTTGTTATCGGAAATGACGAGATTATTGATTTCTATCTTTACCGTGATGGAGGAGAGACAATTGCCTTCGGATTGATCGCGTCTTGGGACGGTAGTAGATGGGGCCTCTGGGGATGGAATAGAGGGAATTTCAAGTGGAGATGCAATTGGCTTCTTTGGCTTTCGGACTTCCATGCCCTGGTCGTGTTCCTTGTCCCTTGAATTAGTGTCCCACCGATTCCCTATATGCTCTTCCTCTTTGGGTGTCTTTTCATGTATTCTGGGGACATGATCAATTTCTCCAGTCTCCTTCTTATTTCCATTTTCTTTCTTGCCTTCATTTGATTTGAATTCTCCTGTATGTTCTTCCTCCTTGAGTGTCTTTTCATGTGTTCTGGTGACATGATCAATTTCTCCAGTCTCCTTCTTATTTCCATTTTCTTTCTTGCCTTCATTTGATTTGTATTGAGTCTGGGATCCAGTGGTCTTGGGAGGCTTCTTATTCCCTTGCTTGTCTGTTTTCGTTGGAGTAGGAGAAGCCATATTGGTACTACTGGTACTACTACGGGTAGTAAAGGCAACATTATGGCTAGCCTTTGGATAGTATGTGACGGTGGTTGTAATTGTATGGCGCTCCCCAGAGATTGTCTTGACAAGTGTTTGGATCTCAGGAGCCAAAGTCTTCGTCTCGTAAACAGTCTTCGTAATTGTCTTTGTCTCAGCGGCATGGAATTCAGGCTTGAAACCGCCACCAGAGCATTCTGCATTCCACATAAGTACCATTCCTTCAGGTGTCTCGCAAACAGTTAACTGATACTCTTTGTCGCAGACTAGGGTCGAGATTTTCTTCCCGCCTTCATTCCTTTGAGAGATTGACCATTTGACCGCCAAATTTTTGTCAGCAGAAAGAGTTACCAAATTATCATTAACAGGCTTGGACAGAAAACCACCAGATCGTGTTTCAAGATATCCTTCAGCGGTTAGTTTGACCTTCAAGCCTTCGGTTTCTGGTTTAGGGTTTTGTGGAGCTTCAGCAACTATTTTCTGGCCACGAATACTCAAAATGGTCGTGCCCTTATTAGGAGCGCCCTGACAAACAATGTTAAACAGCTTGTCTGATTCTACCTCGCGTTCACCTAGATATGTGTATTCTATTGAGACTTGCTCTCGCTGTTTTTTGCCTGCTTGCCCCGTCTTCTCTTCGACAATTTTGGCCGGTTTTGCATCATCGCATTGACCACCTTCCACTTTAACTATATAACCTGTTGAGTATTGGCAAATAACAATCGGCGTGTTAGAATCCCAGGTAATGAAGTCATCGCTGTCTGCCATTTTATAGGAAAACCTGATATTGGGGAGTCCAGACTCTAGATTATCAACAACCAAATCACCTTCCTGTGAGATTTTCAGCTCTTTCCCGTCTTCCGTGACGAACTTGCCTTCGGATTCCTTAACGACGAGCTTTCTTGCACCTTCATTCCTGCAAACAATTTTATTGCCGACAATCTGTAATGGATATCTCTTGTTCTCCGTATTGACAAATATTTCATGATACTCATTGTTAGTAGTGCTGTCAACAGTGTCATGACCCTCAGTAGATTCTGTAATAGTCGGTGTCGGCTCATTGCTAGTCGTGATGCCATTTGTATTTTCCGCAAGACCTGTAGATTTCGGTTGTTCAGTCGTCGATTTGCTTGTTGTTGTAGTCTTGGTGGTTACACTTGGCTCTTCTGGGGTCAGTTGGGGGGAATTGCAGTTAGATTCACAGTAACCAAAGTTGACTTTCAATGAGATGTCAAATCCATCTTGACATGAGGACATAGAGATTGTGTAGTGATTTCCAAAAGGACAGGCAAATAATTTCCTGTCGTCTAGAGGTTTAATACTGTCAAACTTATCATTGACCATTTGAACCGACCATCTCAGATCCGTTTCAGGATGCACACAGAGCTCCTTTCCGCAAATTCCAACTACATCTTGTCTATCAAAGAGGAATAAGAGACCATTGAAGTCCAAAAGTCCATTGAAAAAATGACCATCTTCATTTGAAAGCATAAGACTGCCTTCACCTGTGATGTGAATGTAATATATAACCTTATTGATCAAGGTATAGATTCTGAATATATGATCCGGAGGGTCCATTGTGGCAGTTCGCTTCGAACGGCTAATCGGAGAAATGGTACTATTGTCCTGTTCTGAAGAGATGGGTTCGCGCAATTCGGGGAAGCTACTTTCGTAATCTAATCCCTCATAAAGCTCCTTTCTAGGTTGAGACCCTTGGGATACTTGTGCACTATCCATGCTATGCTTCTGGTTCAACGAAAGCATAAGCTGTACGGGTAGTGCTCCAGAACATTCAAAATTCCATTTTATCACAAAGCCCGACTTGCCAGGGCAAACGACAAACTTATCTGAGTTCATGAAACGGACAAGATTGTCCCCATTCGAAGCGGATTCTAGCGACCATGAGGCCGAGATACTGAGATTATACGGTGTATAGTAAAGACTGTGATTCTCATCTACCGCAAGAACTTTTCCATCAGTGGTCGAAAGCATTCCATCATTTGAAACATGAAGTTGTATGTCAGAGCCCTTCTCATGTTGAGATAAGTAGAGAAGATTGTCTGATCCAAGTATAGCGAGTTTCTCCTCAATAAAAGATTCATTGTGATATCTGAGTACCAGAGTTTGTGATTTGTAAGATGATGTAGCAGCTAGTGTTACAAATGGTGAAGCGATCACGAGCCAGCAAAGCAAGAAGATACCCATGATGTTGATAGAAGGATATGCTGATGTACTTTGAAGAAATTACTTCTAGATATATAAGGAATTTTTCAGCCTTCTGATTGTGCCTGTCTTCTATTTTTAACTCCGACACTACTTGGAAGCCTTGCACTTGACCATGCGTTTTTACCTACACTAAGCGCTTTCCCGCCGTGCATAAGACTTGCTGCGCATAGGTTTCTCAACAAACTTTAGAGGTAGAAAAAAGAAGAGGCGAGTCGAAGTAGCCATCAATGACCAGAATAGAAACAAATAAAACAACACAGTGGATAAGTCCAACAGTATGGCATGAGGCGGCTGGCTGTATCAGTTCATAACTTGATAAAATGGTAATGTGCTTCGAGTCTTGGTAATTGATCTGCAAATCACTAAGCCTTTTCGACGATATTGATTGTCGGGGAACTCAATATTCTGGGTTCCCCGACAATCAAGTGAATTGTGTGGCTTGCTTCACCCAGTCTTGGAAGAATCAAAGTCGATCATCGGAGAAAAGGAAATTTTAGTAGACCCGTGCAGTTAAACGCGACCTGGCGTCATGTACCTGCTTGCCGAGAACGGGTGATTTGATTTTAGATGTTGCCATAAAGTGAATTCAAGTCACGTAAGACTCCAGCATTATGGTAATAATGGATATTAAAGGATAACATATGTCAAGCTCGAATAAGACACTTCCGCCGAGGGAAATAATAGAAATAAGGGTATCTTTGTGATTATTTCTATTTTAGATGGGTAACCAATAGAGGCGTAAAATGACCGCTAATAGGGTATATTCGACAGCTCTCGCTAAGGAGAAGCAAGCAGGAATAGAAGCATTGTGTCACTTAAAAGTTTCTGAATTAATATTTGTACAGAAGAAAAGGGTATTGCGACAAAGACAATGTTGTGAAAATTAATTTCTTTCAGAATGATTTTCCATCAAAACAATGCCAAACAAATTATGAAGCTCAGAGGGGAAAATTTTTAACTCTATCCCACTCGAAGGAGTAAGTTTTAATAACTAGATAGACACAAAAATTTTGAGTGATCTGCGAGCTTATAACCCAAACAGATGGATTGCTACGATTATTAAAAGGTGGAAAAAAAAAAAAGAGAAATGATGTGCATGAAAAGCAGTAACAATCTGCATTCGCTGACAATGAAGACGGATGGGTAAAAAGAAACAACTATTTGAGAATTTTAAGTGATGATTTTTTACTATTCTTACTCTTTCAGCTATCTTCTTTCTATACAACCACCGACCCATGTGGGTTGGGTGACCAGGGAGGTGCTATTAGTCAGTCGGCCATATCCGGACTATCAGGGTAATTAATAAGTTCAGAGGGCGGCGGTTGCTAACGCCGGGGGGTGTCGGGCTAGCGATAAGTCGGTTATCGGGAAATACCGTAAGAGGGGTGCCCCCGGAAAATTTCAGTGCCGGAGGTTAATCTAAAAGTGGGGAGGGGAAGATGGACTGATATCAGAGTGGGAGGGGAGTTTGAACAAGGGCCATTACGTGTCCTCTAGCACTGTGCCTTTGAATCACGTAGCCTAGTTGAGATTGTGAATACTAATCATCGAGGTCAAAATATATCGTCTCCTGGTAGTTTATACTTTAAATTTAGTTTATATTACACATGAGTTTCAGGGCGACGGGCTAAATAGGGTTTTTGTCAGCTGCTTGAAATGTCTTATCAGTAAGGAGTACGGCGACCAATCAAGAGGGTTGGAATGAGAATCTGATAATCTCAAACAGGAAATGTGTATGAATTGGGAGAAAAGATCCACGATCAGCGCCAAAGAAGCCTGGGGATTTCAGGCTCTCGGACAACGTAGAGGAGCATAATATAGGCATTCTGATATATATCAAAGAGACAAAAAATAGCCTTTGTTCATTAGGCTATTTGCCGTTGTGCTCTATTAGTGGTTGCTGCTAACCCCAGTTTGATAAGTTTGGTAAGGAACCCGTTTAAATGGTTTTGAATCTATTTCCCAATCTGGGTTTAGAGCGAAGAGCGAAAGAAAAAAAAAAATTTTCCATTCTGAATAATCTCCGTCTCCGTTTCATTTCTGTCCTCCCTTCTAAAATACTTCGCTTCTTTCTTTCTCCTTGAATAGAAATCGCAATCAAATCTTCACTAGAATAAGCAGCTTTGTTGTGCTGTTACTTCGTCTGAAAAACATTTCCCTCTGTAAGTCACTTGTCTTTTTCTCCTTATCTCTGGTTCTGCTTTTGTTTGTACTACGCCCTATTGGGTATCCCCGAACACTGGTCAGACTCCCAACTGTATATAACCACAATTCTTTTCCCGGATCTGCTAACATCTTCAACGATACACAGAAATATATAGATATATACGATCTCCTTTTCATCAAGAGAGAGATTAGTTTAGCGAATTAGTAAAGGAAGGAGGAAAAGTATACATCTTCTGGATCAGTTACTACCTTTAGATCTAAATCCATCGACAAGGTATATATATTCAATAGAAAAAGAACAACGCAGTTGCTGCTTTATTAGTTCGACACTTGCTGACTTTATAATGTCTTTATTAGTTGCTTTTCTGCCCATCTGAAAGGCAGAGAAATCATGGGCAATGAATTGACCAACGTTCAAAATACTGAATCTGAGGAGGAACCTGTGTCCATCTATTCTTACGACGAGACTGCTGATAACAAGTCATGGGCTCATGCGCTCCCTAGAAAACAGGGTCTCTATGACCCTGAATATGAAAAGGATGCTTGCGGTGTCGGCTTTGTATGTAACATCAAGGGTGAAGTCTCTCACAAGATCGTCAGCGATGGTAAGATTTGAGTTTAAAAGTACTAATTATTATTTTGTCGACTTCTTTTTATGTCTAACATTTTTCATAGCTCGTAACTTATTGTGTAACATGACTCATCGCGGTGCTGTTGGTGCCGATGCTAGAGATGGTGATGGTGCCGGTGTCATGTCTTCGATTCCTCACAAGTTTATGGACAAGGAATTTTCCAGAGAATGTGGGGTCACTATCCCTCCTCTAGGACAATACGCCGTTGGTAACCTTTTCTTCAAGAACGATGCTGATATCTTGGCAGATTCAAGGGCTTCTTTTGAACAGTTGGCCAAGCCACTTGGTCTCCGTGTTCTGGGATGGCGTGAAGTTCCCAGAGATAGTTCATTGCTTGGGCCTGCCTCTTTGTCTAGAGAGCCTAAAATATTGCAACCAATGGTAGTCTTGGAGGCTGCTTATGGACAAGGCACCTCCCCCGATCCTGAACTTGCAGGTATATTTGATGAAAAGTACTTTGAACGACAATTGTATGTCCTACGGAAGCAATCAACTCACACAATTGGGTTACACAATTGGTTTTATATTTGTTCTTTATCCAACCGAAACATTGTTTATAAGGGTCAACTCAGCCCTGTCCAAGTTTACAACTATTACTATGATCTTTTGAATGTCGACTTTGAAGTTCATTTCACTTTGGTTCATTCTCGATTCTCTACAAACACTTTCCCCTCATGGGATAGAGCTCAGCCTCTTCGGTGGGCTGCCCATAACGGTGAAATTAACACTTTGCGAGGTAATAAGAACTGGATGCGCGCCCGGGAGGGTCTCATGAGCTCAACCCTTTTCAAGGATGAACTGGAACTTTTACTTCCAATCATTGAGGAAGGTGGCTCTGATTCTGCTGCCTTTGATAACGTTCTTGAACTTTTAACTATCAACGGTATATTATCTTTACCTGAAGCAGTCATGCTTATGGTGCCAGAAGCTTGGCAAAACAACCCTGACATGGACTCAAGCAAGGCAGCTTTTTACGAATGGGCAGCTTGCCTTATGGAACCTTGGGATGGTCCAGCTTTATTCACATTTGCTGATGGACGATACTGTGGAGCAAACTTGGACAGAAATGGTCTCAGACCTTGCCGTTACTATGTAACGAATGACGATCGCATGATTTGTGCATCTGAAGTCGGTGTTATCCCTATCGATCCTGAAAAAGTAGTTCTTAAGGGTCGACTAAAGCCTGGTCGCATGCTTTTGGTGGACACCAAAGAAGGCCGCATTGTTGATGACCGTGAGCTTAAATCCAATGTATCTAAGCGGTTTGATTTTAAGAGTTGGATCTCTGCAAACATGCTTTTACTGCCTTCCATCACTTCTCGCCTTCTTTCCAAGGGTCAGAATCTTTCTCACACTCTTGATGATACCACAGTTCAGCAAGATCCTCGTCTCCAGGCTTTCGGTTTCACATTCGAACAGCTTTCGCTTATTCTTGCCCCTATGGCTTCTGATGCTAAGGAAGCTCTCGGTTCTATGGGAAATGACGGTCCTCTTGCTTGTTTGGCTAAGCAGCCACGTCTTGTCTATGAATACTTCCGTCAACTTTTTGCTCAAGTGACAAACCCCCCTATTGATCCAATTCGAGAAAGTATTGTCATGTCGCTCGAGTGCTACATTGGCCCTCAAGGCAATGTTCTTGAGATGAAGTCTGAACAATGCAATCGGTTGAGGCTCCCATCTCCTATTCTTGATCTTGGGGAGTTCAATTCCCTTATAAACATTCAAAAGGTTTATCCCAAATGGTCTGTTTCTACCATCGACATAACATACCCCAAGGTGAAGGGACCTTCTGGTTATGTGTTTGCTCTTGACGAAATTTGCGAAGCTGCTACCCAAGCTGTCTCCAACGGTGATCAGATTATCGTTTTGACTGACCGAAATGTTAGCGCTGATCGCGTACCTGTCTCTGCAATTGTAGCTCTAGGGGCTGTTCATCATCACCTTGTTCGCATCAAGCAGAGATCTCGCGTCGCTTTAATTGTCGACACTGGTGAGGCTCGTGAAGTTCATCACCTTTGTGTTCTTCTTGGCTATGGTGCCGATGCTATCTGTCCTTATCTAACGATGGAACTGTTGCTTAAGATGAACCGTGAGGGGCTCATCAAGGATACTATATCTGATGATAAGATTATTTCCAATTATAAGCATGCTGTTGATGGTGGTATCCTTAAGGTCATGAGTAAAATGGGCATTTCAACCCTTGCCAGTTATAAGGGAGCTCAAATTTTTGAAATTCTTGGTATTGATAATAGCGTTGTTGATCGATGCTTTGCTGGTACTGCTTCAAGAATTAAGGGTGTCACATTTGAATTTTTGGCTCAGGATGCATTCGCATTCCATGAGGATGGTTTCCCAACACACAAGGTTGTAAAAGTTCCAGGTCTTCCAGAATCTGGTGAATACCACTATCGTGATGGAGGTGATCCTCATGTTAATGATCCTGTCAGTGTTGCCAACATCCAGGATGCTGTCCGCAATAAGAATGATAAAGCGTACGAAACTTACTCCAAGAGTGAATATCAACAAATCAAGGATTGTACACTTCGAGGCCTTTTGGACTTTGATTATGATAATAGTACTCCCGTACCTATTGATCAAGTCGAGCCATGGACTGAAATCGTTCATCGATTTGTTACTGGAGCAATGAGTTATGGATCCATCTCTATGGAGGCCCATTCTACCCTTGCGATTGCTATGAACCGACTTGGAGGTAAATCCAACACTGGTGAAGGTGGTGAAGATGCCGAACGATCTGAAGTCATGTCGAACGGTGATACAATGAGATCTGCAATCAAGCAAATTGCTTCAGGACGATTTGGAGTGACATCCAATTATCTTGCCGATGCAGAGGAGCTTCAAATCAAAATGGCACAAGGAGCTAAACCTGGAGAAGGTGGTGAACTCCCTGGTCACAAAGTATCAGGTTCTATTGCTCATACACGTCATTCTACTCCTGGTGTTGGACTTATTTCGCCACCTCCTCATCACGATATCTACTCTATTGAAGATTTGAAACAGCTTATTTATGATTTGAAGTGCTCTAATCCACGATCTCGAGTATCAGTCAAGCTCGTATCAGAAGTTGGTGTGGGTATTGTTGCATCTGGAGTTGTTAAAGCCAAGGCGGATCATATTCTTGTCTCTGGTCATGATGGTGGAACTGGTGCCTCTCGATGGACAGGGATTAAATATGCAGGACTTCCATGGGAATTGGGTCTTGCAGAAACTCATCAGACACTTGTATTGAATGATTTACGTGGTCGAGTTATTGTTCAGACTGATGGTCAAATTCGAACAGGCCGGGATATTGCAATTGCATGTCTTTTAGGTGCTGAGGAATGGGGTTTTGCTACAGCTCCATTGATTGCAATGGGTTGCATTATGATGCGTAAATGTCATTTGAATACTTGCCCCGTTGGCATTGCAACACAAGATCCTGCACTTCGAGATAAGTTTACTGGAATGCCTGAACATGTTATAAATTTCTTTTATTATCTTGCCAATGAATTACGTGAGTATATGGCTAAGCTTGGATTCCGAACTATCAACGAGATGGTTGGAAGGGCTGAAAAGTTGCGAGTTCGGGATGATTTACGCAATAGCAAGACTATAAACTTGGATTTGACTCCAATTTTGACTCCAGCTCATACATTGCGTCCAGGAGTTGCTACTCGCAATGTGAGGAAGCAAGATCACCGCCTGCATGTAAGGCTTGACAATAAATTGATTGATGAGTCTGAAATTACTCTTGATCGAGGTCTGCCAACTAAAATTGAAGCAGATATTGTGAATACTGATCGAGCATTGGGAGCTACCTTGTCTTATCGCATTAGCAAAAAATTTGGTGAGAGAGGCCTACCAAATGATACGGTGCATGTAAATATCAGAGGATCTGCTGGTCAATCCTTTGGAGCATTTTTAGCACCTGGTATTACACTCGAGTTGGAAGGCGATTCCAATGATTATGTTGGAAAGGGATTATCTGGAGGTCGCCTTATTGTGTATCCACCCAAGAATTCAACCTTCAAGGCAGAAGAAAATATTATTATTGGAAATGTTTGTCTGTATGGAGCGACATCAGGTGTATGTTTTTTCCGTGGAATTGCAGCCGAAAGATTTGCAGTTCGAAATTCTGGAGCGATTGCAGTTGTTGAAGGAACAGGAGATCATGGATGCGAATACATGACTGGTGGTCGAGTTGTTGTTCTTGGAGCAACAGGAAGAAATTTTGCTGCTGGTATGTCTGGTGGTATTGCCTATGTTCTTGATATCGCACGTGATTTCCCAAGTAAGGTCAATCATGAAATGGTTGAGCTTCATTCCTTGACTGATCCTACAGAAGTTGCATATGTTCGTGGCCTTATTGAAGATCATTTACATTATACAGGATCTGAATTGGCAGAACGAGTTCTGCAAAGTTTCAATCGTATATTACCGAGATTTGTTAAAGTTTTACCAACAGATTATAAAAAGGTTATTGAAGAGGAGAAGGCCAAACTTGCAGAATCGCAAAAGAAGTCTCTTGCACTTGCGTTTAGTAAGACGCCTAGTTCTACAGGGGCATCAACACCATTGAATAATCTTGAAATAAAATCTACAGAACCTAAGTTACAAGATCTTGAAGATGCAATTCTTGATCATAAAGCTGAAGAAAAGAAAGCTTTAGTTCTTGATAAAACACGTGGGTTTATGAAGTATAAGCGACGAACAGAAAAGTATC
The DNA here is from genome assembly GCA_030574475.1 of Trigonopsis californica. Taxonomy (NCBI): domain Eukaryota; kingdom Fungi; phylum Ascomycota; class Trigonopsidomycetes; order Trigonopsidales; family Trigonopsidaceae; genus Trigonopsis; species Trigonopsis californica. The sequence goes on from JAJMFC010000035.1 coordinate 89,107, forward strand.
GATCAAGTAAGATTCGAACAAAAGATTGGGCTGAACTATCTTCACGACTTTCACCAACAGAGCTAAAGTATCAAACTGCGAGATGTATGGATTGTGGTGTTCCATTTTGTCAAAGTGATACAGGATGTCCAGTATCGAATATTATTCCTAAATGGAATGAATTAGTATTTAAAGATCGATGGCAAGATGCACTAAATCGATTACTCATGACGAATAATTTCCCAGAATTTACAGGAAGGATCTGTCCAGCACCATGTGAAGGAGCATGTGTTTTAGGTATCAATGAAGATCCGGTTGGAATTAAATCAGTTGAATGTGCAATTATTGATCGAGGATTTGAAATGGGATGGATGGAACCAAAGATTCCAACATTCCGTACAGGGAAGTCAGTTGCAGTTATTGGATCAGGTCCTGCAGGATTAGCAGCAGCTGATCAATTAAATAAAGCAGGACATAAAGTAACAGTTTATGAACGAGCAGATCGTCCTGGTGGACTTCTCATGTATGGAATTCCTAATATGAAGCTTGATAAACGAGTTGTCAAGAGGAGAACAGATTTGATGGAAGCAGAAGGAGTTGAATTTGTTTGCAATACAAGTGTTGGAGAAGATATTACAACAGAAGAATTACAAGAAATCTATTCAGCAGTAGTATTTGCGGTTGGATCAACAATTCCACGAGATCTTAAGATTCCAAATCGAGAATTGAATAATATTCAATTTGCAATGGAGATGCTTACTTCAAATACCAAGGGATTATTAGAAGGAGATATGGAAGCAGTTGCAGAAAGGATTAAGGATAAGCATGTAATTGTTATTGGTGGTGGTGATACAGGTAATGACTGTATTGGTACATCTGTTCGACATCATGCTAAATCAATTGTTAATTTTGAACTTTTACCACATCCACCAACTGCGAGAGCACCAGATAATCCATGGCCACAATGGCCAAGAATATTTCGTGTTGATTATGGTCATTCAGAAGTGATGGCACATTATGGACAAGATCCTAGACAATATTGTATATTGTCAAAAGAGTTTGTATCAGATGGTGAAGGTAATGTAAAGGGGATTAATACAGTTCGTGTTGAATGGAAAAAGTCGGCATCAGGTGGTTGGCAAATGAGTGAAGTACCAGGAAGTCAAGAATTTTTCCCAGCGGATCTTGTATTATTATCAATGGGATTTATTGGACCACAAGCAGAAAATTTAAAAGTTAATTGTGATGTACGTGGTAATATAACAACAAATAAGCCAACATCATATTTAATTGATGGTAAATTATTTGCATGTGGTGATTGTAGACGTGGACAATCACTTGTTGTTTGGGGTATTCAAGAAGGGCGTCAATGTGCAAGAGAAGTTGATGAATTTCTAACACATGATACTAGATTACCTGGTAGTGGTGGTATTCAAAAGCGTTAAGAAAAAAGGAGAGTGGGAGAGAAAGAAAAATATGGGGTTTTTGATTTGCATGTATTGTATTGTTTTTTTTTTATTTTTTTATTTTTTATTTATGTGATCAATTTGATTTGTAAGGAAAAAAAAAAAAAGAAAAAAGAAAACTGTTTTATAAAAGAATATATTGAAATTTACATTTATTATTAAATAAAGGAAAACTAATTACCGAATTGAAAGTTAATAAATAATGAGAAAGAAAGGAGAGAAAAGATAAAAAAAAAGGTGTGGTTAGAGTTCCAGACAAAACACACATTACACACAAACACATATAAATAAAGAGAGAGAGAGAGGGGGAACTAAATTATACTATGACTGATATCATGATTGTTAATGTTAATATTATTGTTATTATTATTATTATTATTATGTAGTAATGGACATTTAAAAACACCATTTAAAATATGTGTTTCAAGCCATTCTTCACCAGTTGTTTCAACACCACATTTACAAACACCTGAACAATCAAGTTTTGAACCTAAATCATGAAATGATTTAACACGTGAAGTATCAAAATTAAAATGACAATGTAATAAATGTTTTTTAAAATCATATTGTCTATTAAATTGTCCACGCTTATGTGGACATAATGATCTTGGGAATGGACATTTAAATCTTCCTTGATCTTCATGTGTTCTCATATGCCTTGGTAAATCTCTTGATAATATCTTATGACAAATGGGACATTCTTGTGGGCAATTCTTACTTGATCTTGTCGTGGTTGTCGTTGTATTTTTTTTGTGATTATTATTATTATTATCCCTCTTGTTGAAATTTCTTGAATTTGATGCACAATTATTATTATTACTATATTCATTTATCATACAAGATGAATATTCATTATTACCATTACTTGCAATAGAACCTCCACCACTAAATATATCAATTGTAGGATTTTGTGATAGCCATTGTTGCATTATATCTCCATCTACAACAACTGATTGTTGCTGCTGCTGCTGCTGTGGAATCATCATCATTGCCTCATGCTCCAATGTAGCTAAATCAGTCATTAAAAAATCCAAATCCCGTTCATTCACATTACTCATTGGTTGCTGTTGGAGCATTTGTTGTTGTTGCTGTTGTTGAGTGTCATTGTAAAAATCAGCAAAATCAACCGTACACTGCTGCTGCTGTTGTTGCTGCGGTTGAGTATATCCAAGCATCATTTCATCAACATCTGATATTGGTGTAAAATAAGAAAGATAGTTTTCACATCCAATCCAATCCGTGCTATTGTCATTGTTGTTATCACGATTTCCAATTAAACCACCACCACCTTCATTACCGCTAACGTTATAATAATAATAACTGGTAGGATCCATTGGGATCAAATTTTGAATAACAAGACATGCGGGCCAAAGGTTTTCTTCTTTTTTTGCCAAGGGTTTTGCGTCGTCTGAAGAATTCGGCCGCTAAAAGAAAAAAAAAGAAGAACCAACTTATTCCACCCCCTCCTTTCTTTTTCCAC
>JAJMFC010000036.1:0-89215 GCA_030574475.1 Trigonopsis californica
CGTTGGTACAGGCAAAGAAGACGTGGTCCTCTCGGTCCTCGCCTTGCTCGCAGGACAGGCAAGAGCGAGGATCCCCGGGAAAGTCCGGGGGTTTTGGCCAGTGAAGTTGGCTACCGAGATACCCCAGAGACAGAAGCCACGCAGACTCTGCCGGTCGGGGTAGGCGGACAGAGAGTCTTTTCAGCGCTCTCCACCACCGTATTATACCACGTATTTACAGTTAATAGGACTTAAATTACCATATACTACTGCTCAGCCTTGACACTCAAGGAGTTTAGTTTTTATCAAATTTAAAGTCCTATGTACACAGTAGCTAGTTAAACCAACCTAAATACAAGAAGCTAGACTATGTTCGCGTATGTGTCCGATACTCAAGGAGGAATTGGAACCATATTATTTCCACGAGTCCGAGCCCTTTAGTCAATCATGATCTTTGCGATCTCATTTTGTACTAGCATGGAATTACTGGAATTAGTGATGAAAGCTCTACCATCTGAAGCATCGTGGTGCTAATGCGGGACCTGATGGAGTCGATTCCCACCAAACTCATCTCGATCTCGCCTTATAGCATCCTTTGCGTATCGAGAATTGGCAAAGCTTGACTGTTGGGCAGGTTGGCAGCGCCCTCTAACATGGTTGAACGGATTTACCTGCAATCATTTAGCCACTGCCCTGTTCTTATATGATCAATGTAATCTCGTATTATCGAATTGATTAAACGTTGGAAAGTCGCTGGAGCATTGCAAGGACCTAAAGCCATGAGACTGAATTCGTAGGTACCATAATGGCGTCTTCTGATTCGAGAGGGATTTTCCAGAATCCGGACTTTAAATCGAGTGAAGTGAAGACCTTTTCACCGCGAAGAAGCTGAAAACATTCGCTGATACGTGACAGTGACTGGGCGCGTCGATTCTGTGACCTTATTTGACTATCGGCAATCACACAAACTCGATAAAAACGATCGGTTTTCGGGATTAGCAACAATGGTGATGACCAGCCGCTCTGAGACGGTCTGGTGACCCTTCCTTTAATCCTTCGTCAATTAATTTCTTGATTGCAGACAGGTGTTGAGGGGATCTAGAATAAGGCCGTAACCCGACGAGACTGGCAGTAACAGTATCAATGTTGATGAGTGATCTTCCTAACCGGAGGCAAGGTCGCGGAATTTGTCTAAAAAAAAAGTCATAAGAATCTTTTAAACTGGGTAATATTGAAAAAAGTCTTCCAGTTCCTGCTAAGTCTTCGCCATTTGCGAGCCTGCATTCATTCCTTTTAAAGTCAAGAATTGCACCCTGTTTTTCACCAAAAGCACAGCCTAATATCGAATCAGAACCAATTTTCCAGTCTTTTACCGTGACAGTAAAAAAAGCGATTTGTAGCTTGTTTCGATACAAATTTTTTGGTTTTTATCCACCAAGCAATGTCACTTATTTAGCAGATTTATTTGGGGTATACTCAAACCTAGTGAATAAGTTTGGCTCCAGTATCCATCTGGCAAGACCTAGGCTTCCTCATTCCCTTTTTAACTTCTCTACTTGTTCCTCTTCATTTTTTCGTTTTGGACAGCTCTCCCTTCGTTCTTCTTTTGGTTTACTTTACACTTCTCACTAGAAGTAGAATATCATGCTTTAAGTTATATATATAGATAAGTTGAATTCATGCAAAAAGTAGGATTATCTCTAATATTGGCTCAAACGCTATAAGACCTACACGCCCTTCACCAGCACAAATGGGTTTCCTTTGACACTTCACCATTTGGATGGAAATCCGGGCTCCAAAAACGGACCAATGCTAGAAGTCGGCCGATATCAAACTATAGTTCTACTTCCCATAGATAGGTATTCATTTATGTATGAACTATTGTTCCATTCTCAGCGTGCGCGGCCAAAAAATAGTCGATTGAATTGACTTATTCGTTTGAAGTCAGTTTAGGCTTGAACTTCAAAGTAAGTATTTATTTTTTATTTCATTTTGATTCCTTTATAATCGGTTTATCTCAATGATAATGGCTTGGAATACTAACATTTCTTTCTGTTAAGACATTAGATAGTCAATCGAATAAGATCTAAGATGTAAAAAAAAATAAAAAGCAATCAAAATCAAATACGCTAAGCCGCTATAGGCAATCCGCTAACTTGTATAGGAATTTTAGGTCACGTGCGCGCACGTGATTTTGGGAATTCTGGCCGATATATAGGCAAATACCTCCCGAACTTGCAAATGAGCTCCTACAAATGGTAATCCCGGCTAGCTCAATTGGTAGAGCGTGAGACTCTTACTTGTGAAGTTATCTCAAGGTTGGGGGTTCGAGACCCCCGTTGGGAGCTCCTTTTTGCTACTTCATCCATCTGATTCTAGTCCTTCAAAAATTTTTTTTTTTTTTACTTGTATACTATTATTAGCTAGATACACAAGTTTTTTTTTTTTTTTTTTTTATTGCGACCAACCACCTTGGTGACGATGGTATATTCCATCCCATTATGGTCCACAGGGACAAGTTTAGGTGGAAGTTGTTGTTGTGCCGACAAAGTAATGACGGCAGAGGCTGAGAGGTTGTAGGTCAGACCTGGCCCATGGCGCAGGAAATTGACGGCAGAAAGGCTACCATAAGGGGCAAAAGCCTTGTTCAGGATATCCAGACGATCTGGCGAGTTAGATTCTACACCAGAAAGATGGAGACGGAACACCTTCACCTCAGAGGAGAGAAGCAAGGCACGGAAGGTATAAGAAATGTCCCCTATAGGTAGAGGAGTCGAGAGAAGTTTGTCGAATATCTCCTCAGAGGGACACTTGACAAAGATGAACCCATTTTCAGTCACAGAAGCAAAATTCTGAAAGTCTTTTGGGTAGGCCTCTTTGAGCGCCGGGAAGAATTTTTCCAGAGGTATTACCTCCGGTGTGTCGAGGACGACCGAGAACTTAAAGGACCAATAATTTGGTACCTCTCGGCGACGAGGGATTGATCTTCGAGCCGCAGCTTGGGCGAAGGTGGTCGTAGAAGGGGGAGGAGGTTGTGGTGTGGGTACCTGAGAACTCAAAACCGGCGTAGCCCCAGGCGAGGCTAGAGGCGGCGGCATAGCAGCTAATTACAGGCAGATAATCTTCTACACAAAAGAAAAAGATTTGTCGAATACGAATTTGATTGATTGTGTTGTTGATGGTGTACTCGTTTTTTATCGATCTTATTGTGTTGCTGTTGTGCCGACAGGGGGATGACGACGGAAGCAGAAAGGGTGTAGAGAAGTCCTGCTCGGTGACGAAGGAATCTGAGGCTCGCATAAGGAGCAATTTGCGGAAGGAGTAGTAATATATATCCCCGATTGGTAAGGGATTCGAGTGGAGTTGGTTGTTCGCCTCGTCCAATCTGACAATGGGACACTTGACAAAAATGAGCCCATTTCGGTGACAGAAGCAAAATTCTAGAAATCTTGCGGGTGAGGCCCTTTGAGCGCTGGAAAGAATTTGTGATGAGGCATTACCCCCGAAGTGTGTCAAGGACTGGCAAGACCATGAAGGTTCAATACTCGGCGGCGAGGTATTCGTCACCACGCACGCAGCAACCTGGGCGAAAGTGATGGGGGGTATAGGAAAGTGTGGTGTTGGTATCCCAAGACCCGGTGTCTGCATCTCCAGAGGTGAGCTCAGAGGCTACCGCTTCTTCCCTTTCTTCGGCAGGCAACGGAGGCCAATCGATGTCGTTCATGTTCCCCGGCGCCAGCAATACCCTTGAGGAAGTGGTGGTTCAAAGTGACAAAGTTTCGATGGCGGGTCTGGAACCATCTCTTGCCCTCACGCTCACCAGGCATACGCGGCCTCTGTCTGCCACAGTCCTTTGGATCGTTGCAGAAACAGAGAGAGCCATATTTTATGCCCAAATCGACAACGCGCGATATTCAGTGCGCCTCAAAGCCCTCCCGCTCTCCTATAAATGGGGCGCACCGTAGCAGACTTCTCGACGCTGCAAGCACCTCGGGCACTCAGACGGCAAGTTCTACAGCTGGTCCCTCTTCGCCGAAGCGAGAGCATACTTTGGGGTGGACTCGGCCAATGTGTTGAACATCGCTACGATGACTCCTTTTATATCTTTACTTGTTTTCCTTTTCCTTTCCCTTTTTATTCTGCATATCCTTGTTGGCTATTAGATATAAATAGACATGCGTTTGCGAGATCAAAAAAGGAAAGGTAAGAGTGCATATCACGAGCAGTGAGCAAGGAATGTAAGTTGTCTTTCTCACTTGATTTATATTTTTTTGTGTTAATCCTCTGTAGTGGGGTTGACAAGAGGCATTATCTTCCATATCCGTACATAAGAGTAGCAGACGGAAGGACTCGACTACGGCTAAACTCGGAAGGGATAGAAAGGGAGAACCGATGCGAAGAAATATCTATAGTTTAATAAATAAATACAGTGATTATAAACTAATCAGAGAGCTGAAGTGTCACCTTTAGCTGAAAAGAGATTCAATACTTGTATGAAGACTTTTTGTCGCGTAAGATCAAATATCATCAGAAAGGGGCTTTCTTATGGTTCGCTTATATGAGTTTGCAGACAAAACCCAAAGCTTCGGAATTGCAGGGAAGATGCTGTTCAAATGTGGGGAAGCCACTCCCTTACTAGACTAGACTGTTTGGCTTTGGAGACGATAGGTACAATATGAAAGATCCAAGCGACCGAAACGTCTGCATAGTTCGCCGCTTGATAAACACGTTATACCCTTATTAAAAAATGACGAGACAAGCGCAGTCGGTTTTGAGACTTAGTGGGGAGCGGTTTAGACCAAAGTGGTTAGAACCAAATTAGATTGTCATTTAGCGACAGATCAACGGAAAAACTGGATCTCTCGGGTTTTCAAAAAAGAGACATTCACGTTAGACATCACTTATATGGTATAGTCCCATTATTCTTACTACAAGAGGCGTAATCCTGTTAGACTTAGACTGACTGCGCTTGCTAATATTTAGCATGCTAACTGCTCAAAGATCGTACCCAATAGCATATAAAGTAAAACGAGTGTCCCCAGAATAGATTTCCATTGATTGTTACAACTCTAGGAACGGTCGGACAGGCTGACTTGCGAAATAATTAAAGGTGGTGACTATGCAGCTACGGATTTACTTCATAACGTAATATGTACTTTCAGATGCCTAGGCAGCCGTTGTTAACCGTGATTGTTATCATTATGATCTCAACTAGGTAATTCCCCGAAGAGAATGCGTTGATAATCGAGGATCAATTGTCTCTCCGCCCTCAAGTGGAGATAATCCAAACTTAAATTCCCCGGAAAGAAAGGCTTATTGACATCAACGTCCCGACAATGATGCGCTCAATTAACGATGTCTTGTGGCATGCGGATCGAATGCTTGTCGACAAGCCAGGAAACGAATAAAACTAGTCATTTGGAAAAGAAATGTAAGGAGGGAACAGACCTCTTCTGCATCTACTGTTAGAAAGATGTCTTACCCCACCTATAAACTATCTAAGGCTTTGCTATTGGCAGGCGAGTCTTCTGTCACTTTTGACCCCGTTTGTATTTCGAGAGGTTATGGTGGGGTGAATGGTGAGGCTCCTGTGACGTCAGCCGACCCCCTGTCACTTCAATTTAGAATTTACCGGGGATTCGGTCTCGGAAAATTTAATTTTCTTTGCTCACAAATCTTTATAAAACTTATCGAAAATCCTTACGACGCTTTACATATTATCAACATGGTTAAAGTTATTACTATATTTGGATCTCTCAACATAGATCTGGTCACTGTGACTGATAAGATCCCGGGGCCTGGCGAGACGTACGCAGCCAAGTCTTTTACTACATTTCCCGGTGGTAAGGGAGCTAACCAAGCGCTTGCTGTTGCGAGGTCTGCTCATCAAGCCCATTTCGGCTCGACTCATGCTGTTATCGCTCGAATGGTCGGCAGGGTTGGACGTGATGTTTTCGGTGTTCAATTGACCGATTACCTTTTAGACTCTGACGTTGATACGACCAATGTCCTGAATACTGGATCATGTGCACAGTCTGGAACTGCGACAATTATCGTCGAAGAGGCTACTAAAGAGAATCGTATTCTTGTCACGGCTGGTGCTAATGGAGAATGGAAGCCTGAACAGATCAGTAAAACGCTTATTGATCATCGATCAAAGCTTCTTATTGTGCAAAATGAGCTTCCCGTTGACGTGGTTTTTGAGGCCATTAATATTGCTAATGAGATGGGGATTCCTGTTCTTTATAATCCAAGTCCCGTTTATTCTGTTCCTGATTATACCTACTCATTACTGTCATATCTTGTTTTGAATGCGAATGAAGCTAGTACTCTTTCGGGCATCACAGTTCGCGGAAAAGATACAGCAGAGAAGGCAGTAGAATTTTTTCTCCAGAAAGGTGTTCAAAGAGTTGTCTTCATCACATTGGGGGCTGATGGAATTGTTTTTTCAACCCCTTCAGGTACATCTGCTCATATTCCTGCTGTCAATCCACCATATGGCATAGTCGATACAACCGGTGCAGGAGACACATTTTTAGGATCTCTTGCGACTAAATTGATTGAAACAAATGAAATCGAAAGCTCTGTGAAATTTGCGGCTACAGCAGCTGCATTGGCTATTGGTAAAGCTGGAGCAGGAGCAAGTATCCCCAAACGACATGAAATAGAACAATATTACAGTGAATACTGAGCTGATTTTTGATCTTAAACTACTTATAGTCTCTTAATTCTCGTTTTAGATTTTGTTTTCAATTACTTTTTGTTTATCGCCGGATACTGTTTTTGACTTACGACTGAATGACTTGTCTGATTTATTTATAGTAATTTTGTATGTATTGATCCTTTTTCATGATTTTATTCAAAGTGGACTATACAAGTGTGGAAGGGAAATCTGTTCAATTTCAGGGAAAGACAAACTTTGATAAAAAAAAAAAGAATTAAAATTAATAAGAGTCCAGCTAGTAAACATGAATACAAAAACAAAAAAAAAGACAAAGAAAAAAAGAATCGTAAACGTACTGTACAGTCGCAAGAGATGAAAACATATAAAATTTCAAGACTTCTTTTTTGACATTAATGCATTATCTGTATATTCCTGTAGGCGACCAATTCTCCGTAGACTCGCTTTATCAGTCTGACTAGATGGAAGCCAGTCACCAGAATAAATACAATGTACTCTCATTAATGGATGATATATGAGGTCTGGTAAAAGTTTTGGAGTCAGTAGAAAGTATTGTGATGGCTTTTCAGTGTTGCAAGCAACCTCAACGAGCCGCCTGTACACTAATCGCTCATTACGTGTATCCATTCCTTGATTAATTTCGTCAACAACTCTGAATGGGGCTTTGGTGAGGGATTGCATTGAGAGTAGATAGAACATGGTTGACACAGCTCTCTCTCCACCAGACTGCCTTTGGTGAGTAAGAACTTCTAGCTTCTCATTATCGCGGAATTTAACTAGAATATCCATCCTCCAGTCTCTGAAATCATCAACTTTACCAATTTCGACCTCACCAGCATTTCCAACGAATTCGAATGCATCCGAAAAATCAGCTGAGATACAAGCTGAAATAGCATCAATTCTCGGTTCCCAGTCGCTGCGGAGCTTATCGATCGAAGCTTGAAGCTTTTCCTTTTCATCAGATGAATTAGTAATCCTCAATTCAAGGGCAGCTATAACCCGCGCTCTTTCTTCATATTCCTGAATCAAGTTACGATTTCTATTGTCATCTCCCATCTCCAACCGAGCTTTCAGGGTATCGATATGAGCGTCAACTTCTGCCAAAGTCATTCTTTCTTGTGTATCAGGATGGTAGAAAGCCTTTTGAATCTCTTCTATTTCTTCTTCACCTAGATTTCTTTGTATATCTGTAATCTTGTGTTTCTTGCTTATTGCTGTCTTCTTATCGTAATCTACCTGCACTTTATGAGCAGCGCATTTTTGTTGAAGCTCTTCAACTCGTCTTTTGTATTCCTCATTTGTTTCTTCAAGTATCTTTAATTTGTCTTCGTGATCAAAATATCTAACCACCAGATTTAACAGATTTGTGTTGCCATCCCGAAGATTGGCAAGCAAAGAGGAGCACTCAGAAATTAATTTCTTGCGAGTTTCCAGACAAGAAGCCATTTTCTCCTGTTCTATCGCCAGTATTCGCTCATCAAAATTAGTCGGTAATTGTTTGTATTGGTCCAGTTTTCCCTTAGCAAAATCTAACTTTTTACAAAGCCTTTTATATTCAGATGATTTAGCCACTAAAATTTCTTGTTTGGCCTTGACATCGGTTATTTTTCGGGTGATATCTCCTTTCAACTGGGTCTTGTCTCTCAGTTCTTTTTCATATTCTTCCTTCTGGTCTTTTGACCTGGAAAGCTTCTCCTGACAATCATGAATACCATCTCTTAGTTTCTGTACCACGGTTGGATCAAGAGGAGGCCGACATAGGATACGACTTTTGCCAATATTCTTGCTGATGACTGATATATTCCCCGTATAGCCGGACATTGACATTGTAATGTTGGTATTTGCAGTTACTAAACGATTGATAATGAGTCTATTGTTGGAATTTCGAAAGTGCTCCAATCGTTCCAAAGTCTGTTTGGGGACTTCAGCTCGTGAAATTGGGATAGTGTGAAGATTAGCTTCAAAAGCGAGCATATTTAAGACAGGATCTGGTCCTTCAAGGTAATCTAATGCCCAAGTACCAAGGCCCAACTTTGTAAGTTCTTCTTTGGGGCATGAATATTTAATATCTGCTAGAGTAGCTTGGTTCGTGTTAGAAAATTCTTTAACACTGACATGCAGATGCATGTCATCAATGACATGCTTTGCAAAAGTATGATAATCTTCTCGATTGGTACATGTAAAAGCTCGGAAAAGGGAAGGTTGGATACAGGACTCAACTTGATCAGCAAGGTCAGTATTTGTAATTCTGACATTCAAGACAGGCGGTTCATAGACGCGATCATTAAACTTGTCTCGATTCTTTTGGAGCCACTGATACGCTTTGAAGGCATCCTTGTCCATTCTCTCCAATTGAGTAAGCTTTCGTTCTTTCTCGTCATGAAGTTTCGAAAGTTGATCCTTGTGTCCTTCAAGAATTCTTATTATCGGTCTCTCCTCTTCAGCGATATTAGCAACTTTACCCTCAATATGAGAGACATCACCGGATATTGACACTAATTCTGCATGCAATGTGGTACGTTGTTCCCTCAGACTGTCAAGTTCTGACACATCAGGAGGACCTTTGCCGATGCTATCTTGTATTGACTGGATTGCCGCCTCAAGTCTAGATCCCTTTTGGGTATGTCTAGATTTATCTTCCTTTAGGGCATTTATTTCACCCTCATAACCTGTAAAGCTGTTGTGAAGATCGTCAAGACGCTTATGTTTCTCCTCAAACTTCTTTTCTATTTTTGAGCGTGCGGCTTTGGCAGTTTGAATTCCTTTCTGTAGTTTCGTAATTTCCTCTTTAACGGCTGCAATCTCCCCAGCATTTGGGTTACCATTCTCCCCAAGGTCCTTTAGCTGGGCCATTAAGTCTTTATAAAGAGCTTTTGACTGCTTTGATCTTTTTGCGGCTTCAGTATAGTCAGCCAAAACCCTGACGTCTTCATAGACTTTCAGCTCATGAATGGCCTCTTCTCGTTTTCGAAGTCTCTCGACTGAAACTTCAGCTTGCTCTTGAAACTTTTTGAGCTTTGTCAGTTCATTGATATCAGCGGTTTTTTTAGTCTCATGTTGGCACACCTCTGCGTAGAGATCCCCTAGCTCTGTCTGAGTATTAAGCAGATCTGGAGCAATCGCTCTGAGGGTTTCAGTGAGTCTTTTTTTGGGTGGTAATCTTGCGAATTCTGCCATTCTGTCTTGAGGAAGGAACTGACATAGGTTGTCAATCTGAATATTGTAATCCGAAACAATTTCCTTGACCGCCCGATTAGTCGAGCGTGCATTGTTGACTGTCCATTCTGATCGATCTTGTAAAATAGTCCGGGATATTATTGTATTGCGCTTTCCTTTATGACCTTTGAGTTGAACAGTAATTAATGCCTTATTCCCACCATTCTTTATGAACTCTGATGGTTCCTTGGCTCTCCCCAGTACCTCGGTCTTGAATCCTAAAGCTAAGCATATAGCACAAACAAGAGTAGACTTTCCTGTCCCATTAGGTCCAATAATGACATTCATGTAAGGTCCGATCTTAAATTCCGCATCTGTATATGTTACAAAATTCTGGCATTTCACAGTCATGACTGACCCAGGAGAATATTTATCGGGGTCATCCAATGATTCAATACGCCTAAACTTTTCTCCTTGTCGATCTTGAACATTGGCCTGCGTCCCATCCTCTAAACGACGTTTCTTCGAGGAAGGTGACGGCTCATCTATGGATTCGGGAGTTGTGTTGCTCTCGGGAGAGGTTGCTTCAGAATTTAAAGCCGTAGCGGATTCTGACATTGAATCTTCACCAGTAAACTCTGTAAAATTTCTGCGTCTCATTGGTTGCTTCTATTTTACCTCCGTCATCTGTTTGATGGCTCGTTTTTCATGAGGTTCAAAATGGTGTTGAAGACAAGGGCGTGTCCGATGAGTGCCACGACACCGACGCGTCCCAATTAAGCCGCAGCGACCTCCAAATTATTTACAAGCGCGCAAAAAAGGTGCAACTATACATTCCTACAAAGATTGCTTCTAGCTTGATTGTTCTTTGTTTGCTTCTTTCATTACACCATACTTTTCGCATAATTGCTATAAGCGTAGTAAGTCTCAGCAGTATCTCTTCACATCTGGCTTATAAGTTTAACGTATGAAAGCTAACTGTTTCATCGCCAGTAATAATGGCTAATATAGGAGAGTTGATCCAGTTGATACTTTTTTCATTTCGGCCAAATATTCCCCCATTCGTTCAAAGAACTGTTGCTTCTGAAATTGCAGATTTGAGTAAATGGGCAGTTGACGATAACGGTGACACCTATTTGGCGTCATCAATGGCAGGTTTGCGATTAAACATCGCAGAAGAGAACAACAGCTTTGATTATGTGAGTAGAAAGTGCCGCATAGATGATAAAAATTACTCTCAATTTAACAATTACTATGCTGCTTATAGACTGCCATGGTTTCATTCAACAGCATAGCCGATTACAATTATTTCTTACATAGTGATTCTCTTAAGGCCTCGCTGTTTCAGAATATCTCGCAGCTTTGCGATCCCGTGGAAGGCTAGTGATACCCAGTCCTTACTGCCATAACCTATATACCTTTTATTAACCTTGTTCATTTTTTTGTTTTTCAGTAATTGTCTTTATGCCGGGCCAATTTGACGCAGGTAATCTGCGTTCACAGCTGGTCCAAGCAATGGATTACGAAGAGGAGATCGAAGAGTGAAATCGTGTCCTTCTTGCATAGTCCCCTCTAGTTTACCTCCATTTTTATCTCGTCGTCTTATTCCCCACTGTGCAACTCATACCCAAGTGTAATACCTACAATACCGCTATTTTATCAAGTTCAATTATGAGCGAGGGAAGGAAGCATAATCATATATACCTTTTCTATCCAGGCACAGCACGCTGCATTAAGAATATGCTTAGTTTTTCTATATTTGATAAGCAATACAATAAATAAATGTTCAATTCTTTAAGAAATGGTCCTATAGAGGAGATAAAACAAGATACTGTAAAATAGACATAGATAAATAGAGAGCAGCTGTACCGTAGAGTAACGCAGCGGGCCCATTGTTTATCAACGACCACTAAGATCCAAGATCATGGGCTTAGATAGGAACGAATTAGAAGAATTTAGCGACTTTGTTGTAACAGGACTCATTTGGAACAGGCCAGTCCTTATCAACAGACTCAGAGGCTGTCAATGAAGGAACGGAGACCGTAGACATTGATCGCTAGACTTTAGAGACTGCGATGACTTGCCTAAAGTAGTAAGGTCCCAGAATCTTAAGTTATCCCGCTAACGATCTTTGGGAGTTCGATGTTCAATAGAGATCAAGAGCAATTGCGCACATACCCTTTAGATATCAAAGGCACAAAGAGCTGAGAAGCTGCATGCCGGTGAGATGAGCAGTTCAACTTTAAATGGTCGAGATCAGTCGATTCATAACTATATCGTGGACAATCTTGAGACCATCCTCCCTCTGGACAAGCCGACACTAGATGAAATGGCTTCATATGCCATGAACTTGCCATCAGCTTATGAAGTTGCAGATCATTTCAAGGTAAGTTTTGGTTGTCTTTCAGATTTCATGCTCATTACTGACGGATCTGTAGCAATTGCTGGGAGAGTCGCCGCAGGCTCTCAATTTCATCAATGATTTGAATACGAGATTATGGCCTCCGTCTTCGAAGCCTATCTCTAATAAGACCTCCGGCAATCTCAAGAAAAACGCTTGTTTTGAGCAGGATGCATTTCAAGCAATACAGCATCTGCAATCTGGAGGGAAAGGAAGTAATCCCGTACCTCAAAGTTCAAGCCTCGCACAGAATCAAAACAAAAGCAAAAACAATGCAGGAAAATCCAAGAAAGGTAGTGGAACATTAACCTCCGACTTGATAGGACGGCCTAAGCCAAGGTCTCCAGTACCAGAAAGGAGGACAGCATCGCCGTCATCTGCCTCCCCCAAAATGGCAGTTGCCAAAGACAAGCACCTGGAAGAGATGGACTACACCACAAGCTTGAAAGAGATAGATGACGCCATAAAGCAGTTAGAAATTTCTGGTGTTAATATTAGGCATACAGCTTCAAGCAGGAACAAATTGCCGGACAGCCAAGCAAAGACTGATCACCATGATAAAAGTGAGAAAAGTAGTCGTGAACAACAGGAACTTACTTCAGAACAGGACCGGGAGCTGAGACGATGCGATTGCATGGGTACAAAGCACCCACTGCTTGCTGTTGCTCCGAATTGCCTAAACTGTGGCCACATCGTTTGCACAAGGGAAGGGCTGGGTCCCTGTACATACTGCGGAGCTGATCTTTTGACTAGAGATCAGAAATCAGACATTTTAAACCAATTACGCCAAGATAGAGGTCGTATAAAGATGGCTTTGGATGCGAGACGGAATCCGAAACATGCAGGATCTCGAACTACTAATAATAATAAGCTCGGAGCAGCTCCTGGAGCTGAAGAAAATGTAAGGAAATATCATCTGGGTCTGTATGGGAAAATGATTGCAGTTGAGGGTTCTAATTCTAAGCATCGTGGAAAATCCAAGACCTCAATTAATGCTGATGGTACAAACAGTCAATCTCAAGTATCTACACCGCTAACAACAACGACAGCCGAGGATGAATCCTTGGAAGAAGACTTAAAGCAGGCTAATCAGAGACTGGAGAAGCTCCTTCACCTTCAAGCTACTGGATCAGAGCGTACCAAACTTATCGACGTGGCTTCCGACTACGAAATGCCTTTTATTGGGTCCGACGGACAAGTAGCGGGTAATTATGATAAGTGGGCGTCTCCCGCGCAGCGCGCTCTTCAACTCAAGGCACAACAGAGGCAGCTTCGACGTCAGCAACGGCAAGAGGCCCGAAGAAGTGGGCGAGGTAGACAAGTACTAAGCATAGATCTTAAAGGTAATAGGGTCATGATGGAAGATGCTCCTTCTAGCAGCGAAGATGATGATACAGAAGCAGGATCCGATAAAAGACATGGTTCAAAAGAGCGAAGCATCCATCATTCAGTCTCTGATCCTGATGCTGGTAAGGAAGACTTTGTTATCCCCGTTTATCCTTCAAAGAATGAAGTCAGTCAATCATCAAATGACGAAGCTTCATCATCTCAAACTAAGCCTTCTGAAAGGATTGATCGAGTTCAAGATGAAGATGATTTAGATCGTTTAATTGAAATGTGAAAAAGAAATTATGAATATGGCAGAAATATATCCCTACATACATTGTCTACATTGAAATATATGGCATAAAAAGCATCGGCACGTCATCATCATTTCTTTATTATCAAATTGCCATTGTACATAGTAAATTAATAAGGGTAGTCTATAACCTAAGGATTCGCGGAAAACCCCTTATAATATAAAGCTTATATCTTTTTTACTTTTCAGTAGGTCCAAGCATGTTTTCTGGGCGAACCCATTCATCAAATTGCTTTTCAGTTAATATTCCAAGCTGTAAAGCTGATTCTTTTAGAGTGAGACCTTTAGCATGAGCATTTTTAGCAATTTTAGAAGCTTTATCATATCCAATCTTTGGATTCAAGCAAGTAACAAGCATTAATGATTCATTGAGTAACTTGCTAATTCTCTCCTTGTTAGCCTTAATTCCATTCACGCAGTGAATAGTAAAACTGTGACAACCATCTGCCAACAAATCAATAGATGACAGAAGATTAGCAGCTAGCACAGGCTTGTAAACATTAAGTTCAAATTGACCATTGGCACCAGCAAAGCTTACAGCAGAACCATTACCAATGACTTGAGCTGCAACCATAGTCAAAGCCTCATTTTGGGTAGGATTCACTTTACCTGGCATAATGGAAGAGCCAGGTTCATTCTCTGGAAGAGATAGCTCATGATATCCACATCGAGGACCAGATCCAAGATATCGGATATCGTTTGCAATCTTATGCAGACTAGCAGCAACTGTAGTTAAAGCACCAGAAGCAAAAACTACAGCATCATGTGCAGCCAGAGCCTCAAACTTATTGGGTGCGGTCTCAAAATGTTCACCAGTGACTTTGGAGACCTCATTAGCAACATCAACATCGAATCCTTTGAAGGAGTTGAGCCCAGTGCCGACAGCGGTACCACCCTGAGCAAGGTGACGAAGACGAGGCAGACTAGACTCGACTCGTTCAATAGCATACTCTAATTGAGTTGCATAACCAGAGAACTCTTGACCAAGAGTAAGAGGAGTAGCATCCTGGAGATGGGTTCGGCCAATCTTGATAATATCCTTGAACTCCTCCTGCTTAGCAACCAAAGCGGCATGGAGTTCATGAAGAGCAGGTAAAAGTCTTCGAGTAATTTCTAAGACGGAAGCAATATGCATAACAGTAGGGAAGGTATCATTGGAAGACTGTCCCATGTTGACATGGTCATTAGGGTGAACAGGCTTCTTGGATCCAAGAGTACCCCCAAGAAGTTCAATTGCCCGGTTGGAAATAACCTCGTTGGCATCTAGACATTATTCAATCAGTTATGATGTGAGGTAAATGAAAATATTCGCAATACGCACTCTGCGAGACGGGTCAGCAAAAAAGCAGAAAAGGTGAGGACAGAGAATTTAGTGAAATATGCAAACCTACCATATTAGATTGTGTACCAGATCCAGTCTGGAACACAACAAGAGGAAACTGATCATTAAGTTTTCCGTCAATAACCTCTTGAGCGGCAGCCTTGATGGCATTAGCAATCTTGGGATCGAGCCCATGCTTTTCATTAACAGTTGCTGCAGCCTTTTTAAGTACACCAAAGGCATGCACAATCGCAAGAGGCATACGAGCCTTCTCTCCACCGATCTTGAAGTTTTCAAAAGATCTAAAAGCATAATAAGTCAGATATAATTCCTGATATCAAACTGATCACACGATCACATACCTCTGAGTTTGAGCACCCCAGTAAACGTTGCTGTCAACTTCAACATCCCCCATGGCATCTTTCTCAATTCGCTTGCCCTTTGAAGCCATCGTGAAAAGTTAGTCTCTGTTTAGCAACAAGAAATTTCAGATTGTAGATCAAGAAATCTCGAGGTTCCAGTTCAGAGATGGTGGTCATCAACTTTCTCCCAGATCAAATTAACTTAATTTTGTCCGGTCTGCCATGGGGTTAAGTTACAAACCCCGGCCTTTATCCCGCGATGAACCATCCCCCCTCCAAACCGGTTACGGAACCAAACGGGATCTCCCTTTTTACAAACAAGATGAGATATTGTACTTACCAATGAATAGAGAGAAGACGAGAAGTGGCGACGAGCAATCAAAATATTACAGCCAACAGGCTTTTCTGTGAAGGCCATTGTCGAACGACCAGCCATGTTCAAGTTGGTGGCAGCCCTTTTGGCAAGGTATGCCCTTTGGACGGAAGTAGAGATGATCTGGGATCGCATCGCTGCTAGCAAAGGTTGAACTGTAATATTCTTGTAAGACAGCAAAAGAAGCCACTCGTTAGCTATTTTTCTTTTGAGGCATGTGAATATCAAGTCTGGTGTAGAACATACCTATTGTAGGATAAAAGAGTAGTTTAAAGATGGAATAGCTGGAGAAAGAACGAAATCAACTTGGTGCCGGACGAGAGGTACAAGATGGATTTCCATTTGATTCGAGATTGGGACAGTTCATTGGTTAGTGCGGCGTTTACTTAAACCTTTAAAAGTTTAAGTTACCCGTCAGTACCCGCTGTACCTTTTGCTTTTGACGATTCATGAATGTCGCGCTTTTACGACACGCTCCCGTACAATAAATAATAGAATTCGCGCGTAAATGTATGTATTCGATATTCAATCTTTGTAGTGTTGTTAGTTCTGTCAAGCCGTTTAGTCACTATTTACCGAGATGTTCATTTTTAATTGCCATTGATTGCGACGCGTCTCGGTACATTATCCACCGCATAGTAACTGAGGACGAGACGGAACCATATCAATTATCAAAGAAATCTCTGCAAGTTTGGTCTAAACTATTAAAAGGGATTTAATGACGGACGTTGAGCTCAGCGCAATAGATCCTGAACATATCGCGGATATTAAGCGGATCAACAGCGTTGTACTACCTACAAGATACTCTCCAAAATGGTATAAAGAGATCCTGCAAATTGGTGATCTTGCTCAGCTTGCATTCCTCGAAGGTGAACCAGTTGGTGCCATTCGATGTTCATTAGAGAAGAACGAGGGAGGGGATGCCAAGGACGTCCCGCTGCTCTTGTCGACAACATACATTTACATAATGACAGTAGCCGTATTAGCTCCTTATAGGGGTTATGGCATTGGTACTAAACTTATTCGGCACATTGAGGATGTAGCCAGGACGAGATTTATTCATCGATTACGAGCACATGTCTGGACAGAAAATACAGAGGCTTTAGATTGGTATCAGTCAATGGGGTTTGAAAGGAAACTTCTATGTAAAAATTACTATCGAAAATTATCTCCAACCCAAGATGCATGGCTCTTAGAGAAGGCAATATAAACAAGACCGGAAGGTCTAGGAACGCTGTGTGCAAAGTATGGAAGAAAAAGAAAAAGAAATCATCTATCTTGATCACCAGCAGTACTGTCATATCAGATATGAGATGGTAAAATTCTAATTTACAAAATTCTGTTTTATCAGTTACTAATGGTCAAGGGGTGGTGGAGTGATCTTCCGGCTTCATCGCTTTACGGTTCCCTACTGGGAGGAAACACATTGGTTGTGGGCATCATCTGGTGAACAAGTTCATCGGGAATTGGACAAACTGCCGGGACAACCTCGACTATAGCACATCCTTAACATTTGCTTTAGCAACACCAGCTTTACTATATATTTTGCACCAATATGTCTTTTTCTGGTGACTATTCTGGTTTAAAGTCTGTTACAGACGAAGTCGTTAAAGAATTTGAATTTAGCGACGATGCCATCTTGAAGGGAGTGGAAGAGATGTTGAGACTCATGGGTATGGTTTGATTTCTTTCTGGGCGATTGATTGTATTGGAAAGTTAGAAGCGTGCTTTGCTAATTATATGTCACTAGATAAGGGCCTTTGTACGACTGGACAACCCATGCCTATGATACCCACATACGGTAAATCACTTGAGATATTGATATCACTTTTGACTATAGTTATAACTAACCTCTGGTTATTATTTTAGTCACTTCGGTACCAACAGGCAAGGAGAAAGGTACTTACTTGGCTGTTGACTTGGGTGGTACCAATTTTCGGGTATGCTCTGTGGCTCTCCTTGGAGATGGCAAATATGAAATGAAACAGAGTAAAGTTGCTGTTCCCCGTAATCTTATGGCTAATACAACTACGCATGCCTTGTTCTCATTTTTAGCTACTCAAGTTCAAGATTTCTTGTTGAAGCATCATGCAGATCATTTTACTCAAGAGCACAGCGAAATGAAAATGGGATTTACTTTCTCTTTTCCCGTTGAACAACATTCTCTAAACAGAGGAACCCTAATCCGATGGAGTAAGGGGTTCGACATTAAAGAAACTGTTGGACAAGATGTTGTCCAAGCCTTACAGGTTGAACTTGATGCGCTAAAGCTCAAAGTAAATGTTTCTGCTCTAGTAAATGACACTGTTGGAACATTGTTATCTCGTTCCTATATTTGTCCAGGGCATACTCTAATGGGTGCTATATTTGGTACAGGTACAAATGCCGCATATGTTGAGGATATAAAGAAGATCAAAAAGATCGACCCTAACAGGTTTCCAGGGGATGATATAATGGTTGTTAATACAGAGTGGGGTTCGTTTGATGTGGCTCTACGTGTTTTACCAAATAATCAGTATGATCAATTTTTAGAAAAGAATACTCCAAATCCAGGATATGCATTATATGAGAAGCGAATTTCTGGAATGTATCTTGGAGAATTATTCCGTCTAGTTTTAGTAAAACTATGCAATGAAGGTTTACTTATTTCAAAAGAAGAAATGGCATCAACAGAGACTGCACGTATCCTTAAAACTCCATGGTCTTTGGATACATCATATATTTCACATATTACGGATGATAACAGCATTGATTTAGAAATTGTACAAGCAGAAATTGTGAGAGCACTTGGAACGGTAAATCCATTACCTCGAGAAGTTTTGTTAAATATTCAAAGAATTGCAAAAGCAATTGGTAGGAGGGCAGCACGTCTTTCAGCTATTTGCGTTGCTGGAGTAATTAAACATACTGGAGCTGTTAAAACAGTATCAGAAGCAAGAAAGAATGATACTGTGAATCCTTTACGTCATACTATCGATATTGGTGTTGATGGAAGTGTTGTTAGGCATTATCCAGGATTTCAAGATATTCTTCTTGAGGCTGTCGCTGTAGCATTGGGAAAAGATGCTGCAAATCTTATTACGATTGGTGAAGCACGCGATGGAAGTGGTGTCGGTGCTGCTCTGAGTGCTTTGGTTTCAAAATAAGACCCAATTTTTATTATTATTATTATTATTATTATTATTCATCTCATGAAAAGATTATTGGACCTAGTATTTCTTTTGAAGCTTTTTATTTTTACTGCTTGAATTATTTCATCATGTATCTTTCGATTTTTAGTTGCTTTTCTTTTTGTTTAGAAATATTACAAATTTCTTGGAAGTACAGTAACAACAATATCTTTTGAAGTAGTGGTAGTTTTTTTCATTCCCCTTTCTTATTTTTAGAACTTCAAAAAAAAAAAAGCCCCCCTTGTTCAATTTGATTCTATCTTGACTTGATTTTCTTTTTTCTCTTTTTTTCTTTTCTATCCATACGTATGTGCGCGTAAAAACGTGAATATCGGGGAGGGGGAATGCTCTTAAAAAAGTAATTCCAACAGCGACATAAAAAAAAAATTATAAAGCATGTTGTTTTAATCTAGAGATACATAAGAGAAAAAAGAAAGTTTTAAAATAATTACTGAGACACTTATTTAGCATAACGTACACGGAAAACATATTCAAATTTTTTTTTTTTTCACTCGGCTCATCATTCTTTTCTCAGCCCTTGCGCTCTTTTCGAAATCAATTTATACACATTTATCAACCTGTTTTTATGACACATTCAAATCAATGTGTAAAGTTTTTTTAAGTGTTCATATAAGTAGAAGGATCAACACCTTCTTCGGGGAATGGCCTAGATAGATTAAAGTCAGCAAACTAAAAAGGCACAAAAAAAAAAAAAAAACACAAAAAGTTGAACAAACTTACGCAATGTTAACTTCAAACCGCTCTTGAATCTTAGCAAGTACAGCCTCATCCTCGGGGCTGCTCACAAAAGAGATAGCAAGACCCTTCGTTCCAAAACGACCTGCTCGACCGACACGATGCAAATAAGAATCGGCGCTGCTGCAAGTTAGCCCAGAAAAAAAAAAAAAAGAAAACAAATCACCATATAAAATCTAGTTTATCTTACTCTTCAGGCAAGTCGTAATTAATAGCCAAATTTATACGCTCAATATCGATACCTCTTCCAAAAACATCAGTTGATACGCAGATACGCTTGTTGAATTCTTTAAATGACTTGTATCGAGCAATTCTTTCTTCCTGAGGAATACCACTATGCACAGCAATACTTGGGAAATTACACTCATTGAGCAACCTATTGAGTTCATTAGCGCGTACAGTTGATTTTACAAAAATGATAACTTGATTAAATTCAAGATTATCAAGTAAATCATTCAGCTTTCTGTTCTTTTCCCTTTCTTCAAGCTTGATGTAGTATTGCTGCAGGCCGTGCAATGTCAATTTCGTATCGTCATCAACATAGATTTCCAGAGGCTGCAAAAAAAAAAAAAAAAAAAAAAAAATACACATTAGTTCAAGTATTAAAACGTAAGGAGGGGAAAAATTGATAAACTAACATTTTGCATAAACTTCTTGCAAATGGGGCGTATCTCCTGAGACAGGGTAGCTGAAAACATCATAACCTGCTTTTGATGAGGAGTTGCTCGAAAGATATCTTGGATATCACGTCGCATGTCCGGTTGTTCGAGCATCTTGTCACACTCATCCATGGTAAATACCTTGACATTATTCAATCTGATATGCTTATCACGGACTAACCCATGTAAACGTCCAGGAGTAGAAACAACAATCTGGGGGCATTTTTCCTTGTCGTTTAAGAGTTCAATATCTTTGGATATCGGAGTACCACCAAAGAAAACTGCCGTTCGTACATCAGGCATATATTTTGAGAATCGGTCATACTCATTCTTAATCTGGTAAGCCAATTCACGAGTGTGACAAAGGACAACTACAGAAATTTCACCTGGAACCGGATCAATCTGCTGCAAAGTTGCAAGGACGAATACTGCTGTTTTTCCTAGACCTGATTTGGCTTGGCAAAGCACATCTGTTCCCAGAATAGCCTGTGGGATGCAGACTTGTTGAACTGTATGTAATATCAATGAGTAAGCTGTTCCATCGAAATAAGAGAAAAAAAGTTTCCAAGATTCTTAAGGCTGATGCAATGGGGAATAAAGGAGCCTTTCGTGATTTGTTTTTAAATCGATGCATCTATCGCCACCTGGAGATTTCATCAAACATGTGGATAAGACAATCATCAACCATCTTCACGATACCAATAAAAAAAGAAAGGCTTCTCGCACGATAAGACGCCTGCAATGACGTCGGATGCTTCTGAAAGGGCGAAAAAGAAAAAAAAAAGAAAGGAAAAAAAAAGGGCATAAGCCAATCTCAGAACTATAGAAAAATAATAGCAAAAAGTAAAGCTCTGGAGAATAAAGATGCCACTTTCTGAAGTTTTAAAAATCCGACTCGAAATCCAAAATACCAATGATAAAAAGATTCACAGAGTAAACCGACAAAATCAAAAATCTTGAAGATATTACTAGCATGGTGCTTTCAAAAGTCATCGAGTTAAGTCACTCAATCACTCAGAAGCGGTTCAATTCATATTCACATGGTATTAAAAAACGAGATACTCCAGTATTCGCCACATCGCACAGCACCGTTGAATCAAAAGGAAAATTTTAAAGGAAGGGGAATAAGGAAAAAAATAAAACTAACCCTCAGAAGGATGTTCGAAACCACAGTCGACAATGGCACGCAAAAGCTCAGGCTTGAGAAGAAAGTCTCGGAATCCGGTTGAATGAATTCCCACATAACTACCTTTCTTATCGGCTGACCCATTCTCTTGTGTCGCTGCCTTTTCTCCTGTTGCATCTGCTGCAGTTTCCGTAGCTGCCGTTGTCGATGGGACGACATCTTCGCTGTCAGAATAATCGAGGAGTTCCTCTTCACCCTCGTTTGCAGCCATAACTGTTTCCTTGGTCTTGTAGAAGTAAAAACTTGAATTAAACTATTAAGCTAACTTTTGCAAGTATTTCGCCTAAAATCGCAGTTTTCCTTGTGTTATTTTGTTGTTAATTTGGTTACTCCCGCGTCAGATTTTCAAAGTGGGAAAAGTCGAGTAGTGTTCTCGTGACTATATATACCATTCCAGTATGAGGTATTTGCTCCAACATCGCCAAATATTTCCAACCTACGTTACAGTTAGTGGCCCAAAAAATATGCCTAAAGCAAAACCCCTTCCCAACAGGGATAGGTATACCAGGCTCTCATATACGTATCAAGTAGCTACATATGCATCTACACTCCCGAAATTGAGTGTTTTATCAAAATATCTGTCGCGCGATATGGACCTAGTTGCAAAGAAAACCGTTATTAGACTGTAAGCTGCTTTTCTTTTTCTTTATCTCTCTAGTCATTATTTAGGGCAATTACATATACTAATAGTAATAATAATAAATCCAGAGCTCCCTCTGTCAAGCGCTCCATCTGCAAAAACTGCAGAGCAATTTTAATACCGGGAGTGACTTCGAAGATTTCATTATCCAATCCTTCAAAGAACCACAGCTTGCCCCAAGCTGACATGTGTGAGATTCATTGTCTCGACTGTCACTCGGCCAAGAGATACCCCATTGGTCGTGACCTTGACTACGTACCTTGGTCAGAAAGAATAGAGAACACCCAGCTATAAAATACTCTTAGTGGTGCAACAATAGCTTATCAATATAAAATATATGCAATTTAATCGTCATCAATTTGTAGACTGTTTAGTCTAACAATACATAATTGCCTCAACAAACAATAACAATGCAAACTACACAATGCTTATCACTCAAACAATAAAAACAAATATTTAATGAAAAATCAATCTTCAAATTTACTTCTTTGATGAATCGAAGTACTCAGAAGCTTTATTGGCTTTGTCGGCAACGAAATCCTTAGTCTGATCGAATAAAGACTCTCCCTTGTCGGCTGTCTTTTGAGTGTTGGATTTACCTTCATTAGGTTGGACATCCTTGGCCACATCATCAGCAGCGCCGGTGAACTTGTTCTTGGCTTGCTCTGCATATGACTTCTCAGAGTCAGGCTTGACGGCCTCAGAGACCTTATCAGAAACTGGCTTTCGTCCGACTGAAAATATCTTGTTAGCACATCGATATATTAATATAATTCATGGCTTAGAATCTTAGAATCTTACAGTCGCTCATAATGAATAAGTTATTGAAAAGTTGAGTAGGTTAAGGTTTGAGATAACTTGATGAATTGAAGTAGGTTGGGGAGAAAAAAAGAATAGACCAGGACGAAGGTTCCGTCCTTTTATAAGATTATCGCCCCTACAAGATGAGGGGAATGGCCAATTAAGCTCTAGGGTTAAGCTTTGGAGAGAATGTTATGATGACGTTCTCTCGCAGTAATTACAATCATTTATTATTATTTTTTAATATACAAGTGCAGATGCTGTTATGAACCAGAGTGATTGTGCATGTGACATTATATCATCCTTTTGTCGGCTTTTGGTTGCTCTTCCCGAATTATTACATCATTAGTTGGGTGTCGATCCCCCTTCCCCGCCTCTTATTCGCTCGAAATAGTTAGTTGATTAAATTTTAATCTCAAAGCAGTAGAGAAACAGAAGGAAGGGACAATATGACGAAGTCTCCAATTGCCGTATCTGAGAGTGCCACCAAATGATATCATACCAAGACGGTCTGTCGACCTTCTCCAATAATAATGAGAAAGCTTTATTTACTAGATCTCTGATTACTAGAAAGTAATACCTATAATTACGTATATTCAGTACAGTGTATGCATTTAGTCTCTATAAACCAATTATTTATCTTATTTTGGAGTATCATGAAAGATAGCAATTTGTTCATGGCATGGTGCCTCTTGAAAAAAATAGGATTATGATTTACTCGGTGCCTTGCAGAACCTTCGTCCCAAGAGCACAATTTAACAATTTGACAAGCGCGACGAGTCTTGATTGGGTTTTTATTTTCGCTTGGGCACAGTAATGTATTTGTCTTCTTATCGACAATTCTCAATGATCATTCAGCGTAGATCTTTCTTAGAAATGGTGCTTAAAACAGAGCAGTTATTTATTTACGCTACAGTAGTGGGATCACTCATAACTCATCACTTAAATACAAATTAGAATTAGTGGAATGCTATCTATTCTCATAAGCCAGATGTATGATGATCTTACTATATATATAATCCACTAGGCCTTGATTTCACAATGCTGCCCCGATTATTCTGGTTAAGATAATAAAGATAAAAAAAAAACCAATTTATCTATAGAGACGGTAAATGTTTCCCTCAATAAATTACATGGGACGGTAGATGTCTCATTTATTTGATGTGAGAATCACAAGCAGATAACAGACCAGGCTTGAACCTTGTCCGCCGCATATCTGTCAGTGGGCACTAATATTTTGTCACATTCATTGGTCCATAGTGGTAACTTAAATTTCGGTAAGGAGTCATATACATAACTTTAATTCTATTAACCATGTTTTAAGAACTCTTTTTCGATGAAACCCGACTACGGTGCCAAGATCATTCATTCTATATTTTCCGAATTTGACTTTCTTCTCGGAAAACATTTTGTTGCTATTAAGCTGACCGGTGAAGCGCAAGCAGAGATATAATAATTTGCCGGATGGCCATTGTAGATCGGGCCTGGTCGGGCCGATCTCTATCACTTCTTTACATATTCTACTAACCAAAATTTCTGGGGATTGATTCGTGCTGTTGTTTACGCTGTCATCAGCATAATGTAGACCATGTAATACGACAAGAGCCTAAGTAGACTAACGAAAATAAGCTTATAATTTGGCGTCCAGAACCTAGTCAGAGCGATATATATCAGCGCTGACTCCATGTGGCGGGACTAGCACTCGAGTATTGATTGGCTGATGGAGGGTAACAATATGCAACAAAAGGTCAAATATTCCTTTTTGGGCGACTCTAGGGTTCAAGTTGGAAGGACCAGACATTCCCGCATAAAGCACTGACATCGTCGCCGCACTAGTATCTGACAACCAAAGTCTTCGACTGAGCAATGTTGTCTAGTTCTACCTTACTATTGCAGATATACTTAGCAATGCTCAATAGGAGCGAGCTGTCACTTGCAAGTTATGACAAAAATATATGCTTTTCGGTCCTGACTGGGCAAGGTTGTTTGAAGAAACATCAACTGAACAATCTAGTCGAGTCCCAACTAGTACTGATTTGGACAAGATAATTTATCCAATAATGATTTTTTTTTACTTTTCAAGGGCGGACGTGAACCATAATGAACTATATTCTTATGCGAGCCAAATGATTGGCTTAAATTGCATTCTGTTTGGAGGTTCCTCCCAAACTAGTCTTTTTAGAGAAAACATAGTGGGAAACAGGAGTCAAAATTAGTCTTGGCGGATGAAAATTGATTTTATGTTTTCCCATGTCCCATAGGTACCGCACAAACTAGGTACAGCGGCTTTGTTAGGTTCATTAGATGACCGTGACTTTTGAAATCGCTACCTGAAATTATCTGTCTTTCAGCTTATATTTGATTGCATTCGAGGGCGAATTCTCTAGAAACTGTAGAGTAATTATAATTTATATTATTATTGAGTTGTTTCTTTTTCGTAGATGTTGGTCTTTTTCATAAAAGAAGGCTTTTCTTTTAAAGGAGATTATTTTGGGTTTTCTCGGGGGAAACAAATATCTACCAACCAACTGGGAAATGGCCCGACAACGTAACTTAATTTTGCTGGTAAAGGGTCGAAGCTCATCTCTCCCGACAACACAAGGGAAAAAGCATTTCCAACCACCAGAAGAGAAGTAAGTAAGTGGAATCCCAACTATTATCCTTGTCCTCTCTCTCTGTGAGATTTAGCCGACAAAAGCTGTGGCCAAGTCAATTCTCCGACATTTATAGCCTGGGGTTTTAATTTGCGAATTGAGCTTTTAAAGATTTTCTCCGAATCGCTCTTGAAGGAGTTTAAGCTTGTAGGGGATCCTCCCTTCTTGCCAATTTTTATTCGACACCGGCAAGAGGCGTCCCCGGATCAGTTTTCTTTTTAATATCCGGCGTTCTTTGAGCGTATCATGAACTCAATTCAACGTGAACTTGGT
Organism: Trigonopsis californica; assembly: GCA_030574475.1. Lineage (NCBI taxonomy): Eukaryota > Fungi > Ascomycota > Trigonopsidomycetes > Trigonopsidales > Trigonopsidaceae > Trigonopsis > Trigonopsis californica. Next base: position 26,053 of record JAJMFC010000036.1, read on the forward strand.
AATGAAAATAAGTATCAAAGGAACATTCAACACCGTGTACCCAGCAATATTCAGTTGCATGACCCGACACCAGAACCAGAATCAATCCATTTAAACGACACCACCTCTTCCTTTCTACATCAATCGACATTATTTCCTGACCCTGATCGCTCTTCTGAAGAACCTTCGGACTCACCCGACCAACTCCGCAAGGCTGATCCTCTCGCCACACAGATCTGGAGACTCTATTCAAAGACCAAATCAACGCTTCCTAACCAGGAGCGCATGGAAAATTTGACCTGGCGTATGATGGCTATGAGTTTACGCAAGAAAAAATTACTGTAAGTCTAACTTTTTTTTTTAATTATGCTTTCACATTCATTTTGCGTGTTTTGTGTGACCTTCATTTCGGGTTGCGACGTGCCCCCATTTCCAGGCACAACGACAATTTCTTGTTTTTCCTCATCCTCCCTTTCATATTAATTTGTGTCCTTGTCGTCATCATTAAACTGACAACTGAAATCAAAAAATGGCCCGAGCTCGGACCATTTTTGACCTATTTTAGGCAATCGAATTCTTCATTATCTCATTCAGAAAAGCAAAGTATGGATCAGAACGATGTGCCAAACTTTACATCGGGCTCATTCTCTAATGTAGCTTCGGAGTTTTTAACATCCCACGATAATCATAATAATAATATGTCTTCAACTACAAATTCTCCCACTAATCAGCAATCCTTGTCGACATCTTTTCATGAACATCTACACAATACATATGATATGAATCATCATCATATTCACTCATCATCCATAAATATCGGAGATATCCACAACGGCGATAATATAACCTCGTCAGATAATTTCAATAGTCATCCGATTGACATTCAAATGTCTCACGATGAAGGGTTTTCTCATGACAATACTGGTTTAAGCGAGTCAGCTATGCGGCGCAAACGACCTGCTGAATTTTCTCCATCTCAGTTTGCTAATATGAGGCAAGGCGATAATGCTGGTAATATTCCAGAGTATTCTCTTGATGCTATCCTTCATGGCAGTATTCAAGAAATACCCGAAGATCATCAATCGGCTAGTGTCTCATTTCATGAACGCCCTGATCTTCGCTTTAATACAGCTGGGGTTGAACAGCCAGAAATTGCTGGACAAAGCTTCTCTTCAAGTTTCAATCCAAGCTCATACCCAATGTTTTCCCCATCGGCTGCTTCTCCTGGCAAATCTACAGAATTCTTCCATGAAACTTCTTACTCAGTTGCGTCACATGACTTTTGCTCCCCACCATCATCTGTTATCCATTCAGGTGCGTCTACTCCCTATCCTATAAATGAGCATAAGGAATCATTTTATTTTGATACTGTGGCTCCAAGGACATCATTGAACTCATCCATGAAACCAAGTGGATATTTCGGTAATATGATATCTCAATCATACAATGGTCTTGGCGGTTCAGTGAATGCTAGTGGACAAAATGAAATTTCAAGTTCTGTCAATTCACTAAGTGGAAATCACAATTTTAATAATAGTTTTGCTCCGACACATAATACATCTAATTTCCCTTCTCCAGAGAAGAATACCGTTCAACACGTCGATCCTGCTCAACTTGGTGGATCATTTAAGAGTGGTAGCACCACTCCTGCTTTACCCACTGGCATGTTTACATTTGGGGCTGATAATGAATTTGAGGATGAACCTTCTAGCTTTAAGAGTTTGCTAAGTGATAATAATTTATTTTCTGAACCCTCTTCTAGTGCACCTACTTCTGTCAGTGGTGGTGATATGAACCATAATGGTCGGACAAACATTAATCGAACACTTGGAAAACAAAGCTCTTCCTCTGCATCATCTGTTTCTAGGTCTCTTACTAACCCAAGTGGCCGAAATGGAAGGCGGTCTTTATCACGACAGAATTCAGATTATAATGGAAATAAAGGATATGGTTCTCATAGTCGTCGAAATTCTTCAGTTGCCTTGGATGAGCCGTTGGTATCCTCTTTACCACCTGCCGTTGAAGGGCTTGGACGAAAACAAAAGGTACCTCGAACTGCAAACTTTTCTACTTTGCAGCGGGGTATTTCTACAAAGCAAAGGGCCCAGAATTCTGTAGGACCTGATAATTCACCGTTAGAATTTCCCAAAAATGGACCATCATTCTCGAATTCACCTCTTCAATCAACAGGTGATGATGGACGCCCATTTAATGGTTCATCAGTATCAGCCCAATCATCGCCAGGCACGCCAGGTAATAACTCATCTCAAACGCCTATCAGTTCCGATAATCAGCGACAGGCTAATAACAATAATTCTGGCAATGGCTCCACGAATGGAGGCGCACCGACAGTTTGCACTAACTGCCATACTCAGACTACTCCACTGTGGAGACGAAATCCAGAAGGCCAGCCACTTTGCAACGCATGTGGTTTGTTTTTAAAACTTCATGGGGTTGTGAGGCCTTTGGCGCTGAAAACGGATGTGATCAAGAAACGGAATCGAGGTGCACCGTCTGGAAATACTACTGGACCTGGATCTGGCGGTACAAGTGCTCCAAATCGTAGCAATACAAGACGGCCTACAAGGAAGAATAATATTCCGCCAGGAAGCTCCAGTTCAGGGAATGTTCAGATCCGACCGAATAACGATATGTCAATGTCACTTGAAGAGGGTAATAAGCGATCTCCTGGAAGGCATTCGGTAGTGTTACCGAAGCCGTTAACGAGTGCTCAAGTATCTGGGAATGTTCTTTCTACTTCGGGTTCGTCTGGTGCTTCCTCGAATCTACGGACGACGTCAGCTTCTCCTCAGCAACTGAGCTCGCCATCTAGCAGTGTTGCAAGTCTTACTCCTCCTCCAGTCTATTCTCAATCTCGCAGTGGTGGGCTTGTTAATGGGTTCGTACCTTTGCAAGCTAAGCCTCTGAGTGCGCAGACCTTAACACCAACCACTGCTTCCGGTTCTCTCCTGCAAGCTTCACATAGCCGAACTGACTCTCAACACAGGTATATTCAGCCTGGATCTTATGATCATGAAAGATCTATGCATAATGCCGCCTACAATGGTAATCAGTTGAATGAGTCACCGGGTGGACGTGAATTTGAAGGTGGAAATTATAACAAACCCGAAGTTCCTGTCGGGGGTAAAGAATGGGAGTGGCTGACGATGTCTTAGAAGATATTTTTCACGTTCTTTGGGGTTTTCTTTTTTTTTCTCTTTTTTCTTTATTTACTTTTTGAAAGGAAAAAGTTGCCACTTATATTCACTTAATTCTTGTTTACGAATCAGTTTATCTCGGGGTTTAGGCTTCTTTTCTTTTTTCTTCCTTTTTTCTTTTTTTCCGTTTTGCTCAGATACATCTTGCAGTCTGCATGCCTCGTTTTCTTGTTTTCGGTTCTCATTTACTTTCTAAAGGACTCAGTCATTTCAAGTTCGGCTTGGTACTTCAAAACAAGCCTAGTGGTTTATTATTATTATTATTATTATTATTATTATTATTAATGCTGTTATTTCTGGCCTTTAGGTGTATCTGTTTTCTTTGCTTATTTGGACAGTTTTTTCTCTTGAATGGTTTGCTCTTTTTTTGTTTTGTAAAATTTATTATTGAATAGAATTGATTACTACCGTTTTGCATCTTCTACTTACTTATACAGGGCGCATAATTGTCAAAATACTCTGGCATCTAGCGATAAATTACTACATAGCTGTATCTCGGCGAAACAGTAAGATCAATTCGGTCCCGAGCCGGGTTATATTGTAAGGTACTTAAGATTGACAAGAAGACTATGTAGACTAGGCTATTTTTAGAATTCAAAGGCAGGTTGTAGGGAAAGGATTGTAGTGGTGCCAGAAGTTATGTACAAAAGGGGTAATAGTCCAAAAATGGATTGCGAAGGGCCGAAAACCTGTCGTCAAAGAGTACTTTAAAGAGAACCAAAAAAAAAATAACACTACGGCTTTAAGAGCGGGATAAAAGAAATATCGTACACACGTAGGCTTTTGTAACTCCACGTATGATCAAAGAGCAATCAGAATTCAAGTTTTATGCCTGCAAAAACTGATTGAGGCATAAAGTGATTGAAGCTAGAAAAACAAAGCGGCGGGATTTTTTCTTCTTGTAAATTGCACAGGGATAGCGTAATGAACAAAAAAAGGCCCTACAGATTTAAGCAACCAAGACGGTATGTGGAAAAAAGAAAACAAAAGCAGCTGGAAGAAGAAGAAGGAGAAGAGGCTTTGAATTAACGTAAGCATGAAAAGAGAAATCTCCCAACCCACAGCCGCGCGTCTGTGAAGATCAAATTAGAAATGGGAAAAGAAAGTAGTGCGTAGATGACAAAACCGTCAGACCATACAGAGTACAGAAAGGAATTTCTAAAATAAGTGCCGGGAAGGGAACCCAGAAAATATATCAGAAAGGGAGAAGAGAGGGTAATTTTTGATTTATTTTTTTTTGTTTCGATTTAGTCAAAGAAGCATCTTTTGACGGACAAAACAACAAAAACACGAGAAATCTTTGCGAGTGTCTATTTATTACTATTATTTATTTATTTATTTATTTTATTTATTTATTATTAGATTGTTGCAGCTGCGGCTCTAGATATTGTCCCCCCTGTTGTCGTTTTGTTGTTGTTGGTGGTGGTGTCGTGGATTCCCCGTTGCGTCTCCCATCTCGGCACTAGCTCGTTCCTCATCCAAATTTTGAACCTTTCTTTCTTCGCCTTCTCACTGCCTGCTGCATTTCATTTATACAATCATTTTCACTTCCACCTACTGGCAATTTATTCACTAAATTTCCCTCCCCTATCACCACCACCTTCTACCTTTTGGTGTTCTTCTCTTCTTTTTCTTACTCTTCTTTTTTTTTTTTTTTTTCTTTTTTTAATTATCCCCTCCAAGACTCTCGCTTCTCAACCTTAGTTGTCGTTCGTTTCAACCAACTCAACGTCTCTTTCCAATTACTCTCGTTCACTCTCCTGGCTACATCTAGATGTCGGACAGGCAGCAGCTTCAGCTACTCAGCGGTGAGTACAATTTCCTCCTTTACTACTGTTTCAAATTAGAAAAAACCGACATGCCGCAATTCCCGACAACCCTCAATCCTAGTATTGCTCCCCGCTCCAATCTCGATTGATTCCAAGTTCATTTTTGCAAGATTCATCAAGCTTCGAGTTATTAATCTGATTACGCATTACTTCATCGTTTTCACAATCAGCCTTGTCCTTTTTTCTCGGTTTTGCTCCTATTTTCCATGTTGCAATCGAAATTTTCAGCACGCATCAACAGCGATATGGGCATTTTACTAACTATGGATTACAAACCAAGATTCTCTCAACATACATGTCTTACGACGATTTAATTTTGCCGAATTTTTTTATTGCTTCGTGGATTGTCTTTTTTTTAACCTTGCTTCGAAGATCTCCGACGTGATCACCAACGATGCAAAAGGGATTAATGAATTTTGGGCCTAGCGTGAAAAGGAGTTGGGAGAATTAGCAATCCTGGGGGGGTGGAGTGTCGGGAACTTTTTGGTCACTGTCAATGACTATATTTAGAAGTCATCTCTGAAAATGATAATTTTATCTCTTTTACTAATTCTTGTTGTTGTTGTTTAGTTGGAAGCAATCCCGTCCTAGCATTTTTATCATGGCGTTTGGCTACAAGTAATACAAGCGATCTTTCTTTAGTATGCACTGGACAATCAGTTAGTTATGATTCCGTCGCAACATATGGAATCTCTTTCAAATCAACACGTTTTGGGGATGAAAGATTGAGGCCCATGGCTGTGTACCCCTCAACTGCTCATGCTAGTCAACAAGGTAGTAGAGGAGCTTACGATCTAATCTTAATTCATATTGCAGATATCGATCTTGATGATTCTCAATCATTAGTCGATCTTTTAAGACCTATTATTACTCCTGGTCGGACATGCGTTATTGTAAATACGACATTCACTGCTGCTCTTGATATGCAACCCGCTTTTGATGGATTTTTTGCTGCTTTTCCTCAGAACCCAGTTTTATGTATGACTTGCAATGCTCGATTAGCTCAACCAGATTTAAGGAAAGCTGAATATATACTTGTCGGTGATGAAGCTACATTCTCCTTTGTTAACAGAGATACAGGTCCTCCTCTTTCTGCTGAATTAATTGAATCTGCTGTGGATGATGCTGGATATGCTGTGGCTAATGGGTATGATCCCGATCCTCAAATGGTGAAACTTCTAGCAGATATATACACTTCAGTTAAAGTATCCTTAGAGATGGCTGGTGTTCAATGTGAATGGGATCAAGATCTAGCTCGCAAACAATGGGCAAATATTTTAATGCCTAGTGCTTTATACCCAGTTGCATGTTTGACCAATAATCTTTTCGACATAGCCGAATCAATTGGCTTATCTTCTAGTGAAGAAGATCGTGCCAGTAGCAGTAATAAAAGTGGAAGCAGTAGTAGCGGTGCTGGAGATGATATCTTACAAACTAGGCCTTCAAAGAACCTTTACAAATCTTCTAGGAATCTACGAAATTTGGTCCAAAATATCGTTTACGAAGTCGCCGCCATAGCAAATGCTTGTGGTGCAAAGCTTGACAGGAATTTCGTTGACTCATGCCTTGAAACAGAAATTGAACGCCTCAAGCTTAACAAGCCTATGCATCCTTTTCTTAAACCATGCGTTAGTGGATTAAGAAGGTCTCGTTCACCTCTTCTTTTATTGGATTATGTAGCATTCCAACCTGATGAACTTAGTGCAGTCCTTCGGGGACCTATTGGAATGGGTAAAGCTCTTGGATTACCTATCAATTGGTTAGAACCTATCTTTGTACTCATCTCTTCTACAGCGACAATCATAAGCCCGTCATCTTCGTCGACATCTCTAGCTTCGAGTTTTCAGCAGAGCTATGGCGCGAGCACTCCTAACGGCTACGGGAACAATAATGGTTACCCAGTTCCAGTTGGTCCAATTGCGAATGGATCAGTTCCAGATGGAGCTTATTATGGTTCTAATCAATATGATGCTAATAACCCCAATTCGCGGCTTTCTCGTCCTGCTTCTATGATGAATATTGGCTATGGACAACAACAGCAGCAACAACAACAACAACAACAACAACAACAACAACAGGCTCCAGGACAACGCTATCGATACTTTAATCAAAATCCTGCCAAGCCAACTAGAGCAAATGGTCCACCTCCAATGAACTCTTCTTTTGTGCCTAATGGTCCACCTAATGCCATGCGGAGAAACCCTTCCCAAGTTTTTGAGCAGAATGGTTATGACATGCGCTCTCCTCCGGTCGCCGGTGCTGTTCAGAGGCCTGGAACTTCACTAGGTATGGTCGGTGGAGCTGGTCGAATGAATGGGATAGCTCCCCGGTCCCCACAAGCTTCATATGGAGCTGAATATACTGAGACAGATGTTATGGGTGCATCAATGGCTCCAGGTAAGCCAGTAGATATGCTTGCTATGACATCCCGTCGAGTAAAGCGGCTTACTGGGCCTCCTATGGAATTGAGACAGCAAATTATGATGAATGGAGATCCTCCTCGTCAGATGGGATATGGAAATCGCCCTGGTAGTCGTATGGGACACCCTGGTGCACCAATGCCAATGCAAAATGGAGACTATAGTAATAATGGCTACAATAATAATCCTGAGATGGACCCCAGTAATGGGGCACAAGGACCACCATTCTCACGATCATATTCTCAAGGAGGACCATTTCAACAACAAGCTCAAGCAAATGGTGGCGGCGGCGCCTATCCTGGTCCACCTCGCCGCGTTGCATCAGGCCCTGCTTATGAATCTGTAACCAACGGAAATGGATATCCTGTAGCCAACAAAATGGACGACCTTTCCATTAATAAGCCGAATGGTCGGCCTCAAGATTCTAGTAGTGGCCCAAATACTCCTCCTAACCGATCTGAAGGAGAGGCTGCTACAGGTTATGGTGGTGGTGCTACTACACCTCAGTTTGATGGTCCTTACAATGGTGGGCCAAGCCAGTCTTCCCCCCAGCAGGAACAAGTTTCTCGGCAACCTGCGCAACAAGCTGCTGCTGCTGCTCCTCCTCCTCAACAGCCGCAACAGGCACTCCCACGAGCTCCTTTCACAGGAGGATTTGCTCCTGCAGCTAAAACTAGCCCCAAAACGGAAAAGAAAAAGAAGGGCTTTGGCGGGCTTTTTGGAAAAAAGAAAGATAAGGTTTCAGATAAGGTTTCAACAGAAGCACTCACAGCGGGAACAAATCATTAAAATAATTATAGTGACTATCTGACCTTTTATCTTTTTTTCCTTCCGTCTTTTTCTTTACCAACTTCTCTCGTGTTTTTCTCTTTTTGGTTTTGTCCTTTCAAATGCCGTCTAATTATAAAATCTATTCATTCATGAGGCGACTTACGTTGTCTTTGCGTTAGAACAGGCTTTTTTTTTTTTTTTTGGTTTTTTCTTTTGTGTACTGCGTGTTCTAAAAGGTGACGAATTTTTCCTCTCTTTGGTGGCCATGTTCTAACCTTTAAATTGTCCTTTTTTTTCCGTCGTTGTTTGTTCTTAAATAGCTTGGTGCATAAATCAATAATATCGTTTTTACCCCTAAAAGAATAAACATGAAAAAAATGTCACACCAAGTTCGTACCGATTGTGCTACGTCTTTTTCGCTTTTGTATCGAATAGGATCGCTGGTTCTATGGGCTTTCGGGGCTTTTTATTTATTTTTTTCCTTTTCTCTTGGCCTTTTGATCATCATAATTACAGTCAGCTTTGCTGCACAATTCCGAGCACAACTCGGTTTCTATAAAGATAAATAATACGGCAAGGGGGGGGTAATAATGCAAGATATTGCGCAATGGTATACTAGTAAAAGGCAACATGTGCTGGCGGGTATATACGGGGGTGATAATGGTATAGCTGATAATCCCGAAAAGCTAAACTCAGACTACGAGGATGGTCGTGAAGGACGGCTGGATGTGTCCCCCAAGGGCAGTTTAGATACCCCATTGATACCCTTAATCAACTACATTAATAGCTTGGGTGTCGTATTTACTACATCATCGTGTTCTGGAAGAGCTGCTGTATTTGTTGATGGCAGTAAAGCCAAGACAGTCGTTAATGACAAGGAGGAGAATGAACCTGGCATTTCCTACAAGGTAGGAGGTAAGGGAATGGGTGGAAGGTGGCTATTTATCAGCCATGATGCAGAAGCCGTCAGTGCATTGCTTGATTCTAGTCAAGTACAAGCAGAAGATTCCAGTACTTCATCTTGGATAAAACAACTATTTGAGAATGCTCATGATGAGAATCTTGATATTCTACGGGCGAAATGCGAAATTTTGCCTGCAGATGGAAAAGCTAATACCATTTCCCCGGAAGAAAGAATTGTTCATTTCAAATTTGAACCAATGGTTTTACATATTCAAGCCAGTAATTTTGAGACTGCATGCTTTATCCAGAGGGCTGCATTATCTGCTGGTTTTAGAGAGTCTGGCATGGGATCTAACTTTTTGGTCGGAGTACGATGTGCCTCTCTTTCCCTGGACGTTCCAATTGCTGTAATAGTCCAACAAGATGCTAATCATGATATATTTCGGCTTTTAGTATCAGCAGATTATATGCAGTTCCTTTTACGTTCCAGTCTTCAGAGATTCTCTGAGAATCAACGACGTATTGATCTATTTCATTTTGAATTGAAAAAGCAATTCGCCCCTTCAACCCGTGAAGATCCTCACACACGGCGGGAAAGAAAGCGAGCTGAGGGATTAGCACGGCAAGCAGCGCTTAAACAATAAATACTCGTTCACTCTTCAAGGAGGGCAAGTTCATCTTCTCAGCCTGTTAGAACAAAATTCACACAGCTATATGTAATTAACCTGTGATTACGCCATTCTACTGTAGTTAATTTTCTTATTTCTTTGGTCTATATATATATATTTATTCATTTATTTTGTTATAATTTTTGGTTAAGGATTTGTACTATATTACACGTTATGGAAGAATAAGCTAGCCTTAATTCTATAGAATAAAAAAGTTCACTAAAAGAGTAAGGAACGCTCACAGAGCGATTGTACTTTTCATATTATACAAACATTTCGGACTTATTCATTTAAAATGTCCAATGTCAGCTAGCTAGCAGACACTCCCGGTCAAAATCTGATGTTGCGAACATGCTTAAGCTCAGCTCTAAGCTAGAGATAATCCTGTCGCGGTTAGCAACAACTTAAAAAGCTAACCACCATCTTATCCCAAGGGAGCAGAAAAAGCCAAACTTGTAGGAGAAATCTTGAAAGTAAACAGGTCATCATCGCCAGAGTAAAGAAGGCTCACAGAGCGTAAAGCATAACAGAAGGCTCCAAAACCTGTTTTTGGCATTATACTGTGTATATATTCAGCTGCCTTATATTGTATCTGATCTACACATAGAATTTGCAAGGCCCCACGATCTGTTTATTTTGATTCGGCGGTAATCAAGAAATTTATATCTACTTGCAGTCCCCGGCAAGGAGAAAAAAGAGTTGAAGCTATAACGATTTGGATGGGCACTAATGTTCGGCAGTAGTACACAAAGTTTTCAGCCGACAGGCTCTTTGTCTTTTGGCGTAAATAATTCAGGACAGACCGCTCAACCTTCTACCCCAAACGGACAGACGCCTGCTAACCCGTTTGGCTCTTCTAATTCTAATACCCCCAATAATTTCTTTAGTAATAGCAATAATGCTAGTGGAACTACAACATCATTCGGAAATTCGAATAGTTCGTCAAACTTACCCAACATAAATCCGAATGGATCAATGAGTAACAGCTCATCTACACTCTTTTCTAATCCAATGTCGACTCCTAATCGGCAACAGGAATCTACGCCTAATCAGAGTAACGGCTTTGGTCAGTTTGGAGCTTCTAATCAGATTCCAAAATCTCAATCTCTTTTTAATCTCAATCCCAATCAAGCTTTGGGGGCCACCACCCCTTCAACAACAAACCTCAATGGGGCTGGCTCAGATCGGCCATCTTTTTTCTCAAATTCTGGAGATGTCCAGCTCAATTCGAATAGCGCAGACACTTCTGTTGCATCTCCCTCACGACGTCAGCCTCCTCAGAGCCCGTCGTGGGCGCAAGATAAAAAGATCATTCCAACCCAACTACAACAGATACAGCATAGTCAACAGCAACTAAGAAATCGTCAAAATGCGTTTTATTCTGTTGAAAAACCTTCACCTCTGAATCACTCTATTTCTGCATCTGGAGGTCCCTCCGCTGGACCAGTAGGACTGTCTAATGAGTATGGTTCCGACAATGAACGTAAAGGTGTCTTTAGTCAGCGTTCGAGATTTGGTGGACAAGGTTTTGGGACTCCCAAGTAAGTGCTTTGACACGGAATGTGCTTCAAGTGACATGTCATTTTTTTTATCCCTTTTTCTTTCACAAGTCTAACAATATCACTCAGACCATCAAATAAGACTTCAAATACGCCTATAAACGAAGAGGATCTTCCGCCTACTGAGAGTCTTAACGATTCAACTGCCACTGACTTTGCATTTCAGCAACCGTCAGGCTCCATTCCTTCAATTCGACAAGTACCGAGTGTACCTAACCTGCCTACATTAGGCAGGGAAAGAGCCGCTTACCAAACAGAAGTGTCACCATCTAATCTCTCACCACAAATGAAATCTCATGGGCTAGGCTCTATGCCTCATTCGATGACAATGTCTAATCTGTCATCGGTTGAACGTAATGGGTCACGGGTTGAAGGACACGGCTTTGGAAGCAGTACGAACCAACCTTGGGGAGTAAATGGCGGGCAAGGGACATCTGCAGGGTTTGGTGGTGTAAACAGAACTAGTGGTAGCTTTGGCATTTCTAGATCAAGGATTGATTCTGTTTCTGGGCTCAATACCAGTGCCGGTAATACGACATTCAGTAACAATATTTCGCAGCAATCTAGGCTTCGGAGACAACCTTCAAGTTTCCTTGAAGGAGGAAAAGCAAACTTGCCATCTAGTAAAAGCATGAATTTTGCGTCTCCTCGAGTAGAGGATGATCAAGTTTCTTTACCGAGCCCATTAAACAGAAAGTATTTACAGCAACAACAGCAACAACAACAACAACAGCAGCAGCAACAACAAATGCAACAGCAATCCTCTCAGCAGCAACAACAACGGCAACCTACAGCAGTGTATATATTTGGGTTCCCACCCTCTTTAAGCCAAACGGTAATCGACCATTTCTCAAATTTTGGTGAGATAATGGAGCCATTATCTACAACTGATAGATATACTGGGTCTCCTGAGAAGAATCCCAAATTCAGGGATAATTTACCCATTGAGACTGGCCCCAACTGGATTAAGATAACTTACACTACGCCTATGGCAGCGTCAAGGGCACTTCAAGAGAATGGTACAATGTTGGGAGATACGTACTATATTGGCTGTCTTTCTCAGCCTCCACAAAGAGCTTCAGCCTCCCTTGCATTTGGAGGACGTACAAACACAGCTACAAATGGTAATGTACCTAGCCAAGACGGCGGTGCTTCGGTGTACCCCTCATTAGCCGAGGAAGGTAATATGTCTGGAATGGTTGGTCAAACCTCACCAGGAAAAGATTCCACAGGCGTATATAATGCAAGTCCTCGACGAATTCACATGCAGCCTGGAACAGGAATATTCAAAGAGGGCAAAGCTTCAGGGGGAGGCTTGGGTAATCTATTTGGAGTTAGTGAAAAGCCAAAACCACATTTGGTTAACAATATTCAGGCATTATCTGGGAAGAAGGATAAAAAGCAAGGAGGATGGCTTAGTTGGGGTGCAAGAAAAGCTCAAGACTTCTTGTTTGGATGGGATGACCTCTAAAAATGTTGAATGGACATAGTAGTAGACATATATAGAAGTTGTGAAAAATTTGTATGACTAATATACCACTGAAAGTAGAAATCAAAAGATTTGAGATTCTTCAGAGTTTGGCTCCGAATTGATTGAGTAAATATGTCTTGCACTGACTACGTGAACGGTAAAAGAGTATGATCAGAAGTTTTTCAGCGCCTCTGTGATTCTTCAGAGTAGCTTTTGCTCCTTTGCCGAAGAGAGTTGTGTAAAAAAAAAAAAAAGGGAGGCACAAGTCATCGTCTAGTAAAGAAGTTGCCCGACAAAAGTAGAAGAGTTAAGAAAAGCACTGAATCTACAATGCAGATCAAAAACGTAACGAGACTATGCCCGATCATCTTCCGAGCACATAATTTTGCAACATTCCTGATCCAGTAATAGTATTAGGCTCAAATATTTACAAAAGTGCACGACTTCAATTCAAGCAAGGGGCCCCACAGTTTACGGTAAAAGTCTTCGCACAAAATGACGATCTATGTGATAGAGAATTATAGAGTGAATCGAAATGTGTAAAAGTTAAAGACGGGGAAAAAAAAAGAAAGAATGCATGTTTAACATAGTAATAATAATAATAATAATGATAATAAGGGGGGGAAAGAAAAGGACAGGTAGAGCGGACATAAGTGAAGGCAGCGTTTATCCTTTTTCCCAAATTGATATGGTTGGTTACTACGACGGCGGCGACTATAATTGATCGGCCCGAGTTGTACCCGCGTAACTTTACACAAGGTAATTTTCTCTTTAGGATTAGGCTATTGATTGGGAAAGGTTTAAACATTTGATTGCTTGAGCCACATGGTCGAAGAATTATTATAGATGCAGCAATAAACTACAGGGTTGATGCCGATTGACAAATCCTACTTGTAAACAATTAAAAACTAGTTATTCTTTCTAGCCGTAATATGAAGCTACAAGTATTTCAAATTGGGTAAACTGTATATCTATCTATATATAATTATTATCTGTGATGAAACCTCATTTATTCACATAAATAGATTTATCAGATTTCATCAGAAGTTTATTCAAGATATTTAGTTTTCTATTATACAGTAATCTCGGTTGTCTAATCCCGTATTGCCCCAAAATTCAGACTTTACTACCCCTTAGAAAACTCCATAGTCTAGTGGGTGGGCCTTTTACGAGGCGCTAATTGTAAGACTTTCCCATCAGGGCGGAAGGGCACTTACTATAATCAGTCTAGGAAACTACCCGTCAGAGAGGATCTGCTCTTAAACTAATAGTAATCTAGTAAAGCGCTAATCCAATTTTTCTTTACATAATCTAGGCCTAAAAGGGAATAAACTTTATCAGCACAGGGGCTACAAAGCAAAATTATTGTCGTGTGAAATTTGTATTATCCCCAATCACCGCCTCATAGGGTAAATAGCGAAGATCTACCCACGATATGGAAGGAACGGCAAGCAAAAAATAACTCGCAAATCCTCGGTAATGTCCTTTCACATGGTAAAGAAGCCACTTTTATCAACTAATTTAAAAGGAACCCCGCTACCTACATTTTTGTAGATCTCGCAGACTGGGAAATTCGGAAGAACCCTACCCCAGAAAATCACGCCCCATTGTCAAGTCGCAAAACCTATTTTCATATCATTAAATCGGTCCATCCCGACATTATACTTGCATTTACTCAATGTAGCTGAATTCGCAATTTATGAGCCTTTTTTTCCCTTTCTTTTTGTCATTGGCAGTGTAATGAAAGGAAAATTTAAAGGCTCACTTTAATCTTTTTCTTTCTTGTGTGTATATATCCACGAGGTTGGAATAAAGAATTCATAGTGAGGGTATTTTAAAGTTGTAATTATAGCAGATCAGTATAATCAATCATTGTCTTTACCACACAAAATAGACAAGTTTGCGCGGGTGATGGATTATGGACCCCGGCAGCTTCCGCGAGAGATTGGCTTTACTTTTTTGAAGTGGAGGATAATTTATTACCAGAATGGGATGTGACACATTGTATTGGGATTGAGGTCAGAAAGATTACTAAATTTGACCTAGCTGATTTTCAATACTTTGAACAACAAACTGAGCTTTCCCCTTTGTGAAACAACAACTAAAGGCATGAGCATAAATGGAATTAAGGCTTACCAAACAGAGTTAAATCAAAATGTCTTGGTAGCCATCCCAACAGTGTGGAACTAAAAAAAAAAAAAAAAAAAAAGGGAAATGAAATATAGAATGTAACAAACGTTATCGAAGACAAACCTACTCGTCGTAGATGCTTTTCATGTCAAAATCATATTTTGAATCTGACATCAATACGAGCCGTTCTTGGTACCCCTTATTCACTTTATTTTAAAAGAGAATGTAAAAAAAATGGAAGGGTTCGAGTTTAGGGGGAATGTAATATGATGATCTGCATTATCTTTTCTGATGGGTTTTAGGTATAACGCATTGTTTGTTTATAGAAGAAGAACTGCAAACTCGTCCGTACGCAAGACGACAAGTTTTTGGTTAAACCGAATCTGTCAAATGCTCGACATGATGCGGGGAAAAATATTTGATTGCATTTTGACCTTTTCCCCTCGGAAGCTTTTAGCGCATCTGAGATATTTTGTGGGTTATTTTTAAGATCAAGGACTAGAAGATAGTTATACACAGCATTTTTGAATTGATGCAGAAACCGAAAAAAGAAAAAAGTAATGTCTAGAATTCCAAAGGTCCAGCTCCAGACGACTATGAAACAACTCCAAATACAGTTAAAAAAAAAAGAGAAGAAAAGCCAAGTGTAAATACAGCCTCAAAATAGATTAAAAAAGAGAGAAAAGTAAAAAAAAGAAAATTTCTGCCGGGAAGTCCCGTACTTCATTCAAAAATGTTGAAACAAATAACCGATGTTAGGGTAGAACTTTTCACCACCTTATTCCATTGGTAATAGATAGAATAATTGCTGTATAATTTTGAGAGAGAGAGAAGATGGTGTCCTCTCCAAAATTGTGCTCCTCCTCTTTTTGTTTTGTCATTTATTGTTAACGCCTCCTTAGTTATTATGATCATAATTAAATTTTGTAGGAAAAGAAAAGGGTCCAATATTGATTTTTGTACTTTGTTGTTATTGTTCGTTTTTCTCGTGAGAAGATTTAATCCGTATCGTTGCGTCGGTCTTGACCAGCAAAACATGTCCGTTCGTGTCTTTTTAGATTGGATCTTACATTAAAAGTTTTACCACAGTTATCTCGGGCACAAACATATGGTCGTTCACCTGTATGAGAGTACATATGAGTTCGAACACTCGATGGTCGACTGAATCTCCGATTGCAAAGAGAGCAAACATAACGAAGATCGACATTAGCAGACGATGATGATGAGCTCGACTTTGGAGGATTATGTAATGTTTGACTTGGAGCACGGGATCTTTCGTCTCTTGTAGGAGTCAGTCGAGTAGATTGGCTATGATGAGAACGACTGAACATATTACCGCTGCTACTAATATGTTGTTGAGCAGATGATCCATAGTAACTATCATAGGATGGTAAATAAGGATCAGCGACAGGGGATGATACTGATCCACAGGAAGAAACATCCGAATCTTTATGACTTGCACTTGTGGCAGGAGAACGAGCACTGTCAGTGTATGAACCTCCCGAATGCATCGAAATTGGGGGCAGACTAGGAACAGAACAACTGCTTGCTGAATGAGAATTGACGATAACACTTTGGCGAGAAGAGAAGAATCCCGAGGCAGGTTGTGCAGCCTTATATTCGACGGCTAAAGGTGTATTACTTTGAGAAGAAAGAGGACTGGGGTATGGCCGAAGAACTGTTCGTGGTTCATTATTGCTGAGTGACTTATTGTTGGGGATGGGCATAGCAGAGCCATTTGTCTGTTGATAGCCGTAATTTTTACCAGAATCGAAATTGCACTGAGACGATTCTTGAATTTTCAACTGAGATCCTTCACGGGGAGAAGGTGGAGGACTGTTCATTGTATGGATTGACATAAGCCTGGAGTCCACTGCTTGAAGCAGCATCGCACAAGGAGGTAGTTGAACATTCATGTTGCATGAACGAAAGTTGATAGCAATATATAATTAGCAAAGAACGCAAATAAGAAGATGATCAAGTTGCGCTAGTTGAAACAAGTCATAATAATAGGAGAATGAGAAAGAAAGAAAAAAAATGTCAGAAAGAAAGAAAACTGTTCGGACAAGTTTGCGGTTAGGGCAGTTAAGATTTGTATATAACTTGACTTTTGATTGATTTCGATTGTTTGGTTTCCACTTTTGCAACTCACAATAAGGTAGTGTTAAACTTTATCTCCCACCACAGATTAGACTTGGACTTTAATTTGTCTCTTCCTGGATGGTCGATACTTTTAGAAGGGCAAACAGCCGAGTCAAAAAGAAGAAGATCTGACACATCCCAAAATGGAACAATCAAAAGGGGTAAGGTGAAGGGGATAAATGTCAAGTAAGCTTTGCCAAAAAATACATCGTCAATTGTACTAATCTAGTTATGGATTAGCTTCAAACCATTCGTTCACTTCCGTCCGCCTCTTATTTTAATAAGCAAAGATCTGTGAAAGGAGGAATGTTGAATTGAGACAAGGTAACAACCCACCGTAAAATCTTCGGTAATGGCGTTTCCTAATAGGACTGTACAGTTCTTTACGGAGATAGGCGCCACGCAGACCTAAACAAGGAATAACAGCCTTCTCGGTGAATGTTCGGCAGAAATTAAGAAGCCTTTTGGCCTGATGAATTCTATTTTCGCCGACAAGAAACAAAGATGTGGCTAATTAGCAACTTTGATAAAAGCTTAAATAATTCGTCATACAATCTACTAGAGTCCTCGAATTTTGGCCTTCTACTACATTGTATAAGAAAGAAATTTGTAATGGAATTATTAATGTTCCAAACACTTATCAGATAATTTGCTTGTACTGTATCAGTAGTCAGAAAATACTGATATTGATCAAAAAACAATTTTTGCCTTGTAAATTGAATTGGGCTTTCACATGTCAAGGGAAACTGCCTTGTGGATGTAGATCCATGCAACTAAGAATGTCGGCCATTTCTAGGCCTAATTAGGGCCTTGCTTCCTTTTAGGGGTAAGCTCGCTTTGAGGAGTTAAGAGAATATTAACGACTAAATCCGCATTTTGAGATTTCTTATTTCTGCTCTTTTCGACGTAACGGTAATTAAAATTTTAATTACTGATCTAATATCAAGTAAGCAGGCATTTTGGGAAAGATAAAGCCAAAATAATTAGATGACATGAATAATCAGATGAACAACATTTTGGTCTTTCAACCCCACCTTCTGACAATTCCAAAAAAGAGAAAATTGGAATTATACGAATGCCACACACTCTACTTTAATTTATTCATTTTATTTTTCTTTTCTTTTCTTTAAAATTTCGGTTGTATCTTGTTTAAGTTGAACAGAAGAGACAGATCAATCGTATCGGTACCTGAAAAAAGAACTACACGAATCTCCGATTTTTATCTCGGGGAAACTCTTCACATTGACCGCCGCGCCTTACGGGATGACTGTACTGTTTTAGTTTCCCGTCGCAGGGCTGAAAATTCAATTGCTCCTAGACTTCCTTTTTGACAACTCAGCCTCATGAAAATGGGCCTTCAATTATATTCCAATCGTGACTTCGTCGGTCTTTCCAAATTCAGAATTCGCTTTGATCAAACACATGTTCAAATTCTGTGCCAATCTTTTCCAAGTAGTACTCCGTAGGCATTAGGAAGAAATGCTGTGATAGTGCTTCCAACAAGAAAGAACTCCAAAAGGAGTGTGCTTCTTAGTTACATGAACCAGGCAAATTTGGGGCAAAGATAGGTACGGGCATACTCATATTTTTGATGTTTATAGATGAGAAATCTTACAAACGAGAGTGTCTCCCACTTTACGTGCATTTGACCCCCACCGTGCCTAGTACCGATATGAGGGTGGGAGAGGTCAGAAAATTTACTACTAGGAAAAACAAGTCGGAACTCCAAAATAGAAAACGTACTACAGTATACTCTTCCGAGCATAAAAGTTGAAAACTATATAGAATATCCATAATAGAATGTCCATGTATTTATCCGATACCTTTCCAGTTGTGACCGACATCTTTCGAGATAGCTAATCGCAGAACACTGATTTGAGTAAAAAGATATTCCGACGTAGCCAAGAAAAAAGAAAAAAAGGTTGGCGCGGATCTATAATAGCTAGCACGAACCAAAATGTAAACAAGTACTTCCTAAATCAATCTCATGTGTCATGGAAGGCTGGACGATCGACAATGATCGACGTTCTTTCGGATTAAATTTTGGTAATACATATTTATCGATAGGGAAAGATTCACACTAGACCAGGGGCTTAGTTCAGTTTTGCTTCGCGTGCCAAGGCACCAACAAACTCCATTTAGTTACCCATAGAATGGGAAACTGCCAATCATTGGAAAGGCACTAGTATAAAATTAGTGTAATTAGTTAGCTTGTGACAGCTGTATCACCCACCCATAGCAATTGAACATTGTGCATGGATCCAACTGCTTGGATTGTCGGCTTATTGGCTCTAAAATGATATTCGAATTGTCAAAGAGTAACAACCACTAAGCACCAGTGAGCAAAAGTATAACAAGAAAAAAAAAAAATTTCAAATCTATTCGCGACTGCCAGAGGAATTTATATTAGAAAAGTCTACTGTACATAAAATTATTGTTACACTTGCAAGGACTCTATATTTTGCCCTTAACAAGATTTTTGCCCATATTGACTGCCGATAACTGGACTGTTTTCGCAAAAGACCCAATATCTAACGTCGACGTCAACGTATCCATAAGTCCAAATGGGAGCATAGGAGGAATCCAACCTGAAAAGAAACACAAACAATCCTTAGCCGAAGTTAATTTCCAAAAGCTCAATGGAAGACAAACTTACCCTGTGCTAACTCTAGTGCCCAACTATTACCAGGAAATGCATACTGATTTACGTCTCCGCGGCGCAGGTGGTTCATATCACCAGGTTTGTATATCTGTAACCTTCATTATCAGCGCTGCCAAGCAGAAAAGTATTTTATCTCGATAAATCTTACCCTTGGTTCGAGCTCTCCTGGAGCGTACGTATGCTGTTCGCCATAAAGTATCGTGAAGTAGTCCTCGGCAGTATGGACGCCAGTATGACCCTCAGTTCCAACAGCCGATCCAAAGAATATCAGGTACTCTGTAATTGAAGCATGGAGTATAAACATTGATCCCATTGCTCCTCCGGCATTATTGAATACCCACTCCTCGTAGTTGAGCTTGTTGACAAGATCTCCATAGCGATCTGAAAGTTCTGCGGAAACCTCTTCCAGAATAACTTGTGCAGTTCCATTAGGATGCTTTGCTAGCGCTTCCTGAAAATATTATGTTAGATAAAGTGGGCTCATTAAAAAAATTCAGCTAGATCATACCCTCGAGATGTTGACAACTGTATCAGCGTCAAACACATAGTTTTTCTCGAGGAAATTCTTGTCATAATAAGACAGCCCTCCCCAAACAAGAGCAATAATAATGGGAACAATGAATGAAGCCCTCATTATAATGGATAAGATGTCCTTGTAGGAGCGGGTTGACAAGCAGAACCCAGAAACCTCCTGATCTGTTTTGACGTTGGGAGGATATTTTGGAATTTTCATCCCTTGTTCGTCTAAGTTATTGTCCCGATCGATTCTCTTAAACTCCCAACCCATCTCTCTCTTGAATTCCATTCATTGCACTGGAAGATCCATCTCGAAAGGCGCATTAAAGTATACTTGCCCATAACTAGTGTATAGCATAAGATTTCAACTAAGCGAATATATAATACATTATGGCAACAAAAGCTGCAAATAAGCGGGTAGGTCTAGAATGAGAGGCGTCCCGTTGTCTCCGCACTCGTCGTTATAAACAATAGATTGGACTACTACTAACAGGTGCTTTCTTTTATTACTCTATTAGCTTACTCGAGAGTACAAGGTGATGCAAGATGGTCCGCCACCGTTTGTCGAAGCTCATCCTAGCGAAGGTAACATATTAATGTAGGTCTTAAGTTGGCGTGCCCAAGTTTATTTTGAAGATTCCACCTTGGACTAACTCTTTTCTTTTATTTAAAGCTGGCATTATCTGATAACTGGACCTCCTGGGACTCCATATGAAGGCGGGCAATATCATGGCATCCTTACATTTCTAAGTGATTACCCTTACAAGCCACCTGGGATAAAGATGGTCACACCTAGCGGTAAGATTTGAGTTGATATTTCCGTTGCACGTTTCCATATGTTAATGTTATAGGTCGTTTCCAACCCAATACGAGATTATGTCTCTCAATCTCTGATTTTCATCCTAAATCCTGGAATCCCGCTTGGAGTGTGAGCACAATCCTAACGGGACTTCTAAGCTTCATGGTGAGTTAGCTTATGATTTGCCAGCTTACAACTGTGATTTGCTGACTCGTGTCTACAATAGACAAGTGACGAAATTACATCTGGTTCAATATCAACTACTGAGGTTGAAAGGCGAAGATTGGCAAAGCAATCGAAATCTTGGAATCTCAAGAGTAATCCAAAATTTCTATCTGAATTTCAAGAAGTGGCTGAACGGAATGCGCGTGAATTATTAGAAGGAGCGAATAAAGTGAACCAACCAAAAAAGCCAGAGACGACACCTGCACAGATAAAGAAAACTCCCGCTGGTGGTTCATCCAAGGAGGCTATCACAATCGACGATGATGATGACGATGATGATGTTGTACTTCTCTACGAGACAGCTGGAGTTAAGAGAGGGGCTAATTCGGACGAAGGATCTGCCCAAAAGAAAGGTAATGCATCGTAATGTGTTTTTTTTGTTTACATCTTTATTAAGTCTAATGCTGATGGCAAGTGATTGTGTCCAAATGAAGCTGGTAAACAGCAAAGGTGGTATTCACGGCATCCAGCAGCTTTTGGTCTTCTTCTCGCAATTGCATCCTTAGCTGTAGCTAAGATCTTCACAGGGACAAACTAAGGTTAGGAGATTGCGAGTAAAGCATTATGACTAAAGGGGTTCTTTTCTTTTTTTTTTCTTTTTTTTAGAAGACCTGAATTTGGTAAGTTGTAGAATTCTAATTGCTAAAAGGAGTATGGATTTCACAGCTGACTTTGTTTTTCAAGGGATATTTTAATTTTAATTTTTTTTTTCTTTTTGTTATCCGAAATTTTCTTGCATTTTTCCTTTTGAAACTACTTAGTTCTTTATTTACAACAGAATGGTATATAGATTTTCCAGCGGTTACATTGGCACCTGGGAGGAGCAATTGTTGTAAATTTTTTCATATTACTCTAGCCATCACGTACGCAAATAGTCTAGCTAGAGCAAGGTTATCTCTCTGATTTAATAATTGTCAGGGGCAAGGGCCATTTCACTCTACAAGGTTGGTGAGCCTCTGAACGGCGACAATACTACACCGGCTTTTTTTTTATTAATTAATGAAGCCCCAGTTGGGTAGAAAGAAATAGGAATTCTTCTACCATTCCTCATATTAGTACGGACCTGAAAATTAGAAAAGAAAAAAAGAAGGAGTTGATAAGATAAGCAAATACAATGAATGGATTTCGGTACGTGGGGGGAAAATCAAGTAGATCAAAGAAAAAGGAGAGCATGATAATCAATCAAACATGAAGGTCCAACATAAGTCTAAATGGAGTTGGATCCAACTCGATAAGGGACAAGTTATCAGATTTGTCGTTGGCTTGTTTTTATTTAAGTTTTTAAGGTTTGAAATTTTTAACCCTATTTGGGTTAGCTGCCAAGTGTCAAGATGACGTTGGGAAAGCTAGTATTTCATCCACTGACAATCCAACTTCCTATCTTTTTCCCTCCCTTTATATAAAGACGCACCATTACCAGTTTACGCTAACAGCTCATAAATTTACACTCAAATCAAGCTCCAAGGTTCAACAAATAAACGACAAAAAAAAATCATAATGCCTTCTTCTACTTGCTCTTGTGATGACAAAAAATCTGGCTGCGAATGCACTAAAACATGCAACTGCTCTGACTGCAAGTGCGAGAAATGCTCTTCCAAGAAGTAATTTAATAACTGCGATGGATTATAACTGTACGTTGCAGATCAAATTCAATTCTTGATGTGATGATTTGGCTAACTTTACAGACAAATAGTGGTATGACAAGTTTACCTTGTATATAACTTTGTACGTGTTTACTTTGATAGTTTAGTTTTAAAATTATTACTAGACGTGCTATATTCTTAAGCTTTGACAAAACGTAGCAAGTCGGGAAGAATATTTTTACTTTCTCACCGATGCGGATGGGAAATTTTGAAAGGGAGGGTCCTTCCTCTAATGTTAGTTTGAGAGAGGGAGTTGTGCGCGCGCGCCCAAGATAGATGTCATATGACTTAGGCTATCCCAAAGTACATTCCAGCAAGCCTAATAAAGGAAAAGGCCCCGTTACTTTTGTACCCTACTAAGGCCTCAATCTACTTGACGGCTAAAATAGGTATCTGCAGACTGCTCTATACATCCCAGCGGACACGGGGGGAGGGGAGGGTGGAGTGGCGACAAAGTCTGGAACTAGACTGTGACATCAATTTTATACAAGACAATGTTCCATCATAACAGAGTCATACGATACTTGAGACCGGCTTTTTCCGCAGGCAAGTGTATTATTCACGCTGATTAAATCTGTCATCTATGACATGTCTAATTGAGATCGCTACATCATAGATAAGATAACAATAAAATACTGGCAAAGTAGGTAAGCTTTCTCTGGGACTGCGCGCGGTCTTGTGGGGAGTTCAACGTCGGCAGCAAAAAGAAAAATCCCACGAGGGTCTTCCTAGCCTATTTAGGATTAAAAAAAGTTGGGGTTTAAAACATATGACGTCCAATATTAAAATGAATATATAAAGGCGTCTAAATATCCGTAGAATGAATCATATAGTCGTCTGTTATAATACTAACAACAATAAGAATAACATCTTCTATTTGACACTTGAAAATCATTTGAACAATCTAATTTGAAATGCCTTCCGGATGCTCTTGCCCCCCAGTGAAAACGACAAACTGCGAATGCTCAAAGGGCTGCAGCTGTACTGAATGCAAATGCAACGATTGCGCCAGCAAGAAGTAATCAGCAAGAATAAACAATGAAAATTGTTGAATTTCAGTATATTGGGCTAGTTGATCTAATCTAAGACGAAAGGAAAAAAAGAAAAAAACTATTAAAATCACAAAAACAACAATGACAGTATGAAAAAATATTCATCATGAAATATTAGTATTTAGTGGGCGTTTATATAGCGAAACTTTAGTTTTTATTTAAGAAAGAAATATATATATGATTTGAAAATTGCTTTTGATTATCTTACTCTTTAAGATTTTGTACATTCATCAGTAGGGGATTGGGTTAACGGAATGACTCTCCCAAGTGCAGATCATCGTGAGTCATATGTGTGTAGTAGTTAGACAACGTCATGTGTTGATCCAAAGTTTCCATCCCACTGAAAAGGAGTGCAATTGATGGTGAAAGACAAGGAGATGAAGATAGACAAAAAAAAAAAAAAAAAAAATAGAAATCCTTAAGCACTAAATAAACTAGTAAATACCGGGAGGGCACAGTTTAAATAGACATCAAAGAAAAAGAGAGAGAGAGAGAACAAAAAAATCATAAAACGTATACATACATATATAATATATAAAACTATTCTCATCAAAGAAGAGAATCACCTAATGCACACTTGACAAGACTGATACCAGCATGAACAGTTTGATGAGCGCTTTCAGCACTTGCACCAAGTTTTGGATTGACCTCAACGAGATCCATTGCTACAAGATTACCAGATTCAGCAACTGCTTCACAAAGATAACATCCTTCCCTTAAGCTTAAACCACCACGAACAGGTGTTCCAGTTGCAGGAGCATAAATTGGATCAAGAGCATCAACATCAAAACTGAGATGAATAGGACTAGCTCCTGAAGGGTTAATCTTTTGCAAAGCCATTTCAACAACTTTAGCAATTCCATGCTTATCAACATCATGCATTGAATAAGCAGCGATTCCATTCTGTCTCAAAATAACCTTCTCAGCTCGATCAACATCACGTAAACCTATGTAAGCAAGTTTATTTGGCTTTAAAACAGGTTCAACCCAATTAAAGACTCCCTCTGGCAAATTTTGAGTACCAGCCAAACCAAGTAAAAATGATACAGGACATCCATGCAAATTTCCACTGTCTGTAGTATCTGGTGTATTGATATCAGCATGAGCATCAATCCAAAGGAGACATGCATCCGGAAATTCTTTTAAAACACCAGATACAGTACCAATAGCCAAAGAATGATCTCCACCAATAGTCAATGGGAAATTTCCTTGACTGATGGCTTTATAAACAGTATCTGCAACAACTTTTGTTGCTTCCGATACTAGCCGGGGCTTCTTCATTTTACCAATATCTGTATCATTTGAAGTCTCATGGAATTTGAGATGACCAGCAAAACTTGTATGCCATCCGAGTTCCTCAACAGTAGGGATCAAATTGTGTTCATCCAAAACGTGGATCGGGCCTTGATCAACCCCTGCTCGGCCCTGACCTCCAGAGAAGGGAGCACTAATAATTGCTACATCTCGATTCTTGTAGTGCTTATAACGAGCTCGCTGATCCTCAGCAAGTTTTTCTGTCTCTGTATTAGATTCCTCCATTTGTTAGCTATATGAATATGTAATTTAGAGTAGCTGTGAAAAGCATTTTGCTAGGCGACATCATACACGACCAAACCAACGAAAAAATAAATAAATAAATTAAAATACAAGGAAAGAAAAACAGTTAGAAACATTGTGCCGTCCACATACCTTGAATTATGGATGTCATTTTCTAGCTTGAAAAAAAAAAATAGTCTATTAATATTGACAGTAAAGATGACGACGATTAAAGGCAACTTAAATACTTTTGAGATGTTTCAGAGTCAACTCAAAACAACTTCGGGAATTCAGGGCCTTCCCGCACATGATGCTGGGACATAACAACCGCGAAACAACAAGCCGCCATGTGACGGGGCCGACTCAACACCAGCCCCGAGACTTGCTTAACATCCGAGATCGGCGCCGAATGTACAGGTACAATTAGTTAGTCTAAGTGGTTATGCGGGGTACGGATCATTTTACCTTTTTCATAGAGTAAAACATTTTAGATTCCAATCCTGTATTTGACGGCTGTTTCTTGTCATGTGTCCTTTACAAGTCGAGTAAAAGAGGGAAAAAAAAAAGATAAAATTATACTCGCATACAAACTTCTTGTCAAGTACAATTAAAATAAATAATTACTATCATAAAAAACGCCACCCAACCATCATCTTTGTGCTACTTATTGTATTAATCTTTCATCTTTTTCCAAATTTCATGATTTCTTTGCATGTAGTTTCTCTTGCAGTCTTCTGCTGCTCTCCGTTCCACCATCATGTTCATCCTCTTCTTCAAGACTCTCACTTCCACTGGTTTCTGCACCAGTCACTACCAAAGGTGACGCAGGCTTTGCTCTTCCTACATCAAGAGGTGGAGTTTCAGGAACAGAGGCCAAGTCTTTTGAATTAGATGAAGCAGAATCTGCGTCAGCATGTTGACTTTTTCGACCCTGATTCACATCGTATAGTTCAGCTGTTCTAATCCACCGACGCCTCCGCGTAAATCGTGTCATTCCATCTTGATAAGTAGGATCCTTCCATTGATTATCATAGTATATCCATCCATCATCTTGGCCAGGATTCTTAATTGTGTGCAGTTCTTTAGATGAATTTGAATCTTTGCTACTAGTCTTAGATTTGCTTGCAGTCTGACCTGACCCTGTAGTGTTGGGTAGCTCAATCATCCAGCTATCGTCCACCCAACCCCATTTCATACCAGAATCAGGTTCCGGAAGTTTAAAGTTTTGAATAGGTTTGCATTCACTTAAAAATTCATCCGTCCAAGGTGCACGTTCGTAAGGAAATAAACTAATAGTCCAACCTAGTCCAATCCATCGACGCTGATTCTCATAAACGACAAAAGTGAATCTCACAGCTCTGGTTTGGTTTAGAAACTTTGAACTGGCACCAACACGGTCATATAGATTAGTATACCTGCCCAAAGTTGCTCTTGCTTTTGATGAGAAATCTAGGCCTGTTAGATAAAAACATAGACGTCTGACAGTTTTTGAGCGCCAAAGCATTTTACGTGTCACTCGAGAAGGAAGTGAATGATAAGTTAAAACCACCACACCGGCCAATAACAGAACTCTCCGTGGTGAAAGAAAATACATCACCACAATCAGATATAGAGGTGTTAGAAATATGCATGTCATTATAGTTCGACTTAGATCCTTCGATGTGACAGTTAACGTAGTAATTGGTGAATAAAAGAGAGTCAACCGGCTCGTTAATGTCGTAAGAGCAAATACAACGCTATCCAAAGTAGGATGCCGTGTCTGCTCTTCAGTAACCTCCATGGTAAGATTTGCATAAAGAGCCACACCCCCAATAACAAGAAGAAGGCCACCATATGTGACAATAGCTTCCCAATATAATACAAGAGCACACCACCCGAGTACAAGCAGAAAGCTTGACCAAGGGTCCTCAGAAGTCCATGTGAGGAGTCCATAAAACTTATTGAGAGCAACAATATAAGGGTATGCATGGCTCAGAGCTCGAGCCACTGTCGGCGGAGTAGATGTAAGTAAAGGAGTTCCACGGCTGATTGTATTATGTTCATTTGGGACGAATTTTGCTCTGGCAGCTGCTGCCGGAGATAATGAATCTTCCCGATGGTTTGCAGGTCCAGAGGCCTTGGGCGAATCTTGTCCCATCCTTTGATCGATACCTCCTACTGTTGAATCACTACTTGGACTACTGGGATATCCTGTAATCATAGATAATGGAGAAGACAAAATGCCGAAATCAAAAGATCGACTGTCTCTCCTAGTTGATTCACTTGAAGAGCGGGGCTCCGAATGGTGATCAGATCTATCGCTGGACATAGATTCGTGGGCCGTTGGAGGCTGTGAATTAGGTACGGTCGGAGGCATTGTCAAATAAGTTAAATATGTGTCGAATGCAGCCATCCATAGTCAAAAAGGGGACAATTATTATACTTCAGGGAGAGGAAAGGAACAAGCTCTGTTGCATGCGTCAACGACAACAACAGATTCCTCTTCACGCAATGAATAAAATGATTGATTTTAGAGATTGATACACAATATATCTAGCGGCTACTTGAAAAATCCTCTTTATTTTGCTTTCGGACAGTCGAGAGCGACTGTTGCATATGCTCCGATAAAGAAAATATATATTAGTGACGTGTGTTTAGCAATAACTGGAGCGTTGCTATGGCAACCTGGCATTGATCATACAATGGTGCGGGGAGCTGTGTAACTATCATGCGTACGTGCAGTCTAAGTTTTGACTGTTGTATTGCTTGAGGTCGTAGTATATATTGACTGTAGTAGTACTTGTGGCTATTATTATTCTATCTGTAGGATTATCTCTCTAATATACATAGTTTGTCAGTCCCGCTCGGCTCCTCATCTCCAACAGCTATTCCTCCCATTTGATGACTGCGCCAACCTTTTGCCTTAGCTATACTAAAGTGCGAGTTTAGCCAGGGCGCAGAGAACAGTTTTAACTGGATAAGAACTCAGTAGACTTTAGATCGATCGAGTTATCTCAGACTCGTTTTTAGTAGATAGAGGGATTTGAACAGTCTCTCGTAGAAACCAATAATTCTTTGTACAAAATAGTAGAACTCCATTGCTTATTATAACCAACATGCATAATAGAAAACAATACTTTTACAATAAAATTCATTACTGGATGTCCGAGATCAAAAATGTTGTGCAAAACAGACAAAGTATCTGGTGAGCAGAAGAAAACTAATTTCAACTCTTTGCAAATAGACTCCTCCTCACAGATGACTGGTTATCTAAATCAAGCCTCTTTTTCTCCGATTCCTTGACGAGAAGTCTAGCTTTGTCCATAGCGTCAGAACGATTACCTGACTCAACATTTACAGGAGAAGAGCGTTCCTTTTTCGGTTTCTTGGATTCTTTGCCCTCTTTGTGCTTCCGCTTCTTTTTTAACGAACTCTTCAAGTTGTGCGTCAAACCTGCATCTGCCAACTGTGTCATGCGTTCTTCTGCCTGTTGGATGTCTTTCGTATCAGAGGGATTGATTATTATTATATCTCTCGGTTCGAACGGTTCATTGCATTCCAAGCATATCTTCTGATCAATCTCTCTCAACGCCCCCTCAGAGAAGACATGACCACATGGAACAAGATAGGCGAACCGTCCAGCATTGGCCTTGACTTCTTTCCTCGATACCGGACATATCCAGACTGTTTCTCCATCCTGAGATATAGCGGTAAATTTAAGATCAACAACATCCTTGAGTGATTTGATATGCTTTGCTGACATCTGCGAACTAAACTTGGATGGATCCACAAGCCATTCCAGTATTGCTTCCTTATTGAAAAGTTGTCCTTTATAATCGCTCACTATAGGCTCCGTGAGAGGTTCTAAGCTTATAGGGCATGTGTTCCAAGGAAACGACCCGTTTATTTGTTGCTGCTCAAATATGGCGCTTGTACTAGGTTTTGCTGCGCTCTCCTTGACGAGCTCACTGCGTTTAGGAATTGAACCACCGTCATTCTAAATAGTAAATAAACTGAGTCAGTACATAATCATTCGTGAATGCAATGCGCGAGAATGACTTACCCCCATGTTTGTATCAGACTACACCTCTGCAGACTGGAGTAAGAATGAACAAATCTGCCTGATCTTCCAGAAGAACTATCCCGAAGATTGAAGATGTGGGAGTTGCCACTTTGGGGGTTTTCCTCCCAACTATAAAAACATTTCAAGTCCGCCACTATAATTATTGATTTTAGACAGAGGACATCAGCAATAATAATAATGGCAACTCATTTAGCCTCGATATTCGGTACTGAACAGGATAAGGTCAACTGTTCTTTCTACTACAAGATTGGTGCCTGCCGTCACGGTGAAAAATGCTCAAGGAAGCATGTCCGTCCAGCCTACTCACAGACGATATTATGTCCTAACCTTTACCAGAATCCAGCTTTTGTGCCAAATAATACATTAAATGAATCACAGCTTCAAAACCATTTTGACGCTTTTTACGAAGACTTCTTTTGTGAAGCGGCCAAGTTTGGCGAGGTTGAAGAAATCGTTGTGTGCGAGAATAATAATGATCATTTAATTGGCAACGTCTACTGTCGATTCAAATATGAACAAGATGCTCAATCCGCTTGTGATGACTTCAATAATCGGTGGTATGGTGGACGGCCAATATATTGTGAACTCTCTCCTGTTACTGACTTCCGGGAAGCATGCTGCAGGCAGCACGATACAAATGAATGCGGACGGGGTGGATTCTGCAATTTTATCCACGCGAAAAGGCCAACAAAGGGGCTCTTGAGGGATCTTGAGCTATCACAGTCCAAATATCTCAAACTTCGCGGTCGTGATGCAAAGAGCGTCTCACGATCACCATCCCCAGTTCCATCGCGAAGGAGAGGTTGAAAAAAGTTTGAATTATGGTGTTTTTATTTTTTTAGCTTACAACTAGCCAATTCTATGTAAAATAATTTCTACAGTATGTACAATATTAGATGATTTAAGCCCTTTGAATCCACTGAGCATCTCTGCGCTTGGAAAGAGGTTCTCGAGGTCCATACTCAATGTAATCTCGTAGATGCTCAAGGTAGAGCTGACCATCAACAGCACCCAACTTGAGATTCTTAAAGCTGTTGCGCAATTCTGGGACAGAAATGTGCACGTATGGGCGAAGCTAGAGAAGGAAACGTCAGTCAGTAAGTAAATTCTGATTATGGGGAAAAATAATGTTCACATGGCTTACAGGAGTCTCATCCAATCCTTCTGGTGTAACATAAGTCCGTACTTTATCCCAGTCGACAATATAACCACCACGTCTTGTATGACTTCCCATACCAGCTGCTCCTGTTCCCTTGTAAAAATTCTTATTACCCATTTTTGTAGTCAATTTTTCTCGCCGCCGCCTTTGACGGGGTATATGATGCATAGCTGCATCAGATGGCATTGCATAGAATCGCCATGGTTGCCTAAGGAGTGAGATACCGGAAGGTTTCATTCTTCTGTCTCTGTCTCTTATTTCGTCTTGGAACCTGATTTCGCTCGCTTGTGAGTTTGATTTGCGGGTTTGTTGTTCCCATCTTGGGGCCTACAAAAGGATGCATTTCCTAATTTAGAAAAATCTTCGGGATTTGAAATTCATGCGGCTCAAACAACTCATACAACGATTAAAA
Organism: Trigonopsis californica; assembly: GCA_030574475.1. Lineage (NCBI taxonomy): Eukaryota > Fungi > Ascomycota > Trigonopsidomycetes > Trigonopsidales > Trigonopsidaceae > Trigonopsis > Trigonopsis californica. Next base: position 57,210 of record JAJMFC010000036.1, read on the forward strand.
GGCTGCCAAGTTGGTTTGTTCTATTGGATTCCAACTGACGCAACTGTTAACTGCTACTCCAAACTAATTGACTCATCACCACACACAACACCTTAATACAATTGACAAACAATATGTCGTCTTCTAATGCTGACTGGGATTCGGTTACCGTTATCGGACAGAGAGCCGGATCTTCTAAAGCTACCGTTGCTCGCAGTTCCTCCGCTATCAATGCTGCTCGTCGATCTGGTGGCGTTATCGATACGGAGAAGAAATATACTGGTGGTCAGAATAAAGCCCATACATCTACCGAGGGTCAACGAATAGCAAAGATTGCAAATGAGACTGATGTTGTACCCCCTCCAAAGATCGACATTACAGTTGGAAAAGCAATGGCCAGGGCTCGTCAAGAAAAGAAGATGTCTCAAAAGGATCTTGCCGCCAAAGTCAATGAAAAACCAAATGTCATCAACGATTATGAATCAGGACGAGCTGTTCCTAACCAGGCATTATTGGGTAAAATAGAAAGGGCTCTTGGGGTTAAACTCCGGGGTAAAGCTGTTGGTGAACCGTTAGGAGGTCCCAAAAAGAAGTAAAATTATGAATATTTGAACCTCTATTAAAAAAAAAAAAGAGAACAATATAATGTTTTAACTATAAATAGACGACACGCTTATGAATACAAAGGTTCACCACCCAAAGTTTTTGGTTTTTTTTTTTTTTTTTGTATCAAAGGAGCGAGACGAGATAATGGCAAAGTGATGATCCCTTTATTATCACCTTTTAAAATTGTTTCTTCTTTCTGTTGGTGATTATGATTATATAAATGCATACATATTAGCTACCCTTTCATTAATGTTGTTTGATCTCTCCGTAGTCTTATTCTCAACCAGTGGGATGAAATCCATATAAATTTCATTATTAGTGTATTATTTGGGAGGACTGAAGCTCCCAACGAGATGACCCTTTAGAAAATTTTCGAAAATTTAAGTTTTCTCTCTAAACTAAAAGTCAAGCTATTTACTTTGGATCTCTCATTGTTGCAGTTTTAAACTGTTTTGAATGGTCATTGCCAATATAAGATCTTTGTTATAATAACAGCGAAAGTGGCATACTGTAAGTACTGTGCGTTTTCCAATTGTCATCAGCATACTGACACCAAAAGAAAGATCATTTACTAGTCTGAAGTTGGATAATCGTGTTATTCAAAAACACGTTCTTCATTCATACTTAAATCTGGTTCGTTAAGCGCCAAATGATAAATTCGTCTTCTCGGCTCGTAAGCCTGGTAAGTTTAGAATAACTCCACTGCTCATCTGCTTTTCTTTTTTGGTTTTACTGACTCTAGAAAAATAGGATCGTCTTTTAGTTCGCTACAGAGCGAAACTACCTTCGCAGAACATTTTGAAAGGTCGCTACGTATGCCAAGCTCGATCTCTACATAGTTCAATAGGTGTGATTTCGACACCTCGGAGAATGGATTTTAACCGCATGCTGTCACAAGATGAGCGACAGTTTCTACATCGCAAATGTCCCAGTTTCTACCAAACTAGGAATCAATCTGATATTGGACTGTCATTTTCTGACTCGCAAGATGGTGTTCCTCGTATCCCATTGATTCCGATAAAGAAGGTCAATACCCAGACATCTGAAGAAACCATATTCTTCGAATCTGTCAACTTTCAAAAACCAGAGACAGCACGAATCAAGTATCTTAGTGGACTTCCCAAAAACGGAACTAGAGCGCAGGTCCCTGTGGATGAGGAATTATCACAGCTCTTTAAGGGGTTGGATGAGAAGTTGGACGTTTCACATATTACATGTGCCGACGATTACGAGTCATTGAAGTCTCATATTCCTGGGGATGCAATATACCGCAGGACCTTTGGTGATGCAAGGAATAATGCACGCCAGTTCTTTAATACAGCCATTGGATACCCAGTGCACATGGCAGAATTAGAAATTCGAAATTCAATTTTGCTTCCGACCAAAAAAAATCATTTGCGTCCCAAAAAGAAAACAATCCCAAAGACTCAACAGCGTCCAAAGTATGTAAAGGCCATGAAGGTTAGCTTTCCTCCTGAGCTAGGACTTGAAGATTTCAAAGCCATAGTCTACGGCGAAAAAATCTTGAATTGTGACCGATATCTTTACCTTAAGCTATTAAGCTATTTGCATCGATCACTCCCAGACAGAAAGTTAATCGACTATCTACCTAGACAAAGGTTCGGAAATCCCAAACTTGCTGGAATTTACCTTTCAAAGGATGAAATTCAAACCCATAAGAATGCTAAGCTCGAAGTTATAGCATTTTGCTTAAAACATGGTAAGGAACCAGTATTCAAAGTCTCTCGTGGTAATAATAAAGGTCAGTTCGTATGCGAGATCACCTGGGAACCCGAGAAGGTTTCCGTGGAAAGTCCCCCTTGTAGTTCGATTTCGAAAGCTGAAATATGTGCTTCTCTTTCATTCCAAGCGGTTGTGGAATCTAATAGAAGGAAAGCTGGTAAACCCAAAGCAATGCTTAATGATTTATCATCATTAAATCTTGCGACTGCTCCTTTATTTGTTGAATATATGGCGGTTGACTCAGAAGTTGAGACAAGTTATCCCATTGAGAAAGATCCTACAACTGGTACATATTCCTGTCGTGTAATGTTTGCAACTTCCGAGATTGCATCAGTGTCTGGAATGGCAAATGAATCTGATGCTGAAATGGCAGCTACATTGTATGCTGCTCACCAACTTCTCAAGAATAACCCTCTAGCTTGGAAGCAGTTTATTGTATCGATTCGACGAACAGGGGGTAAGATAATTCCGAGAATGAGGCCTATTGTTGCTGCATTAGATGCATCTGTTAATAAGAAGCTAGCCGACATCAAACATCTTAAACAGGATGCTGATGAGCTTTACCCAGAGACATACGCTGAGAATAAACCACTACAAATGCATTCAGGAAGTGCTTACAGATCTGAAAAGCGAAAGCTCACTCCTGAAGAGAAGGAAGCACGCAATATTGAACTTGCTACACAACTTGAACAATACAAAACTGATGAAAGTATGGCAGACATGCGATCAGTGAGAGAGAGTTTACCAATGACGGAATATCATGATCAGGTTATGACAATGATTAATAGTTCCGAGGTTTGTATTGTTGTTGGAAGTACTGGATCAGGAAAGTCGACACAAGTACCTCAGATGATTTTAGATGAAATGATTCGCGAGAATCGGGGAAGCGATTGTAATGTCCTGGTGACGCAGCCTCGGCGAATTGCAGCAACATCTGTTGCTGAGCGTGTGGCTGCAGAAAGGGGTACATCGATTGGAAACACAGTTGGATACGCAGTGCGTTTTGATTCTCACTTGGCGAAAGAAGGTGGTAGCATTAATTATGTCACTACAGGTACTCTTCTTAGGCAACTTGAAAATGAGGGAGCAGAGGTTGCGCTGAATGGGATTAGTCATTTAATTATTGATGAAGTCCACGAGCGTAATGTTCTTGTTGATTTTTTGTTGATCGTTGTGAAAGAACTTCTTGCTAAGAGAAGGCAAGATCCTACGAGACCTCAAGTTAAAATAATATTAATGAGTGCTACTATTGATACCCAATTGTTTGCTAAATATTTTGCTGAGGTAGAAGACGGACAGTGTCCGTCAATTGAAGTTCCTGGAAGGCTTTTCCCAGTTGAGAGCAAATTTTTAGAAGATTATCTGCCAGCTTTGCCTAGTGTATCATCTTATTGTTCTCAAACTCAAAGGTATATCAATGATCAATCTCATATTCCAGGATCAACAGCGGTAACGGGGAAAAAACTTGATAGAAGAGATATCCAAAGGCAAAAGAAGAGAGAGATTAAAAAAGCCATGGAGAATTGGTCACTAATTGATTGGAAAACGTCACCAAACTTTATGGCTGAAGAAGGTGAAGAGGCTACAATGTTTAAAGATAATAGCTATGTACCTCATGACCTTGTAGCTGCTCTTATCAATCACATTGTCGAAACTACGGATACAGGATCAATTTTGGCATTTGTGCCTGGATTGAGCGATATTATGAGGATTGAAAAATTACTACGATCTCCTCCATTTCCATTGACGATTGATTTCAATGATGAATCCAAAGTTCGAATTTATCTATTACATTCATCTCAACCTCATATGCAAAAGGAAGTATTCAAGTCAGTTCCTGAAGGATGCCGAAAAGTTGTAATTTCTACAAATATTGCTGAGACTTCAATTACTATTCCTGAATTACAGCATGTAATCGATTGTGGTAAGGAACGAGAAAAGAGGTTTGTACAATCAACAAGACGTACTAGTTTGTTGGTAGATTGGGCATGCAAGGCAAGACTTCGACAACGTCGAGGACGTGCTGGTCGTGTACAAAATGGTAACTATTATGCAGTATTTTCAAAAATTATGTATGAATCACTTGATGTCGATCCAGTACCAGAACTATTGAGGTCTGATCTTCAAGAACTATGCCTTACTATTAAGGCATTGGGATTTCAAGAACCAATGTTGGATTTCTTGAGTAAGAGTATTCAAGCACCAAGTGAAGAATCCATCATTTCAGCAGTTGTTCGACTCAAGGATCTGGGAGCAATTCACCAGGATGAAAGTTTAACCAATGTTGGTCGATTTCTTTCTCAGTTACCCCTGGAACCAAGTATTGGACGAATGGTATTACTCGGAGTAGTCTTCAAATGTTTAGACTCGGTTATAACTTTAGCAGCATTATCAGGATCTCGTGAAATATTTGTTATACCTTCAGATCGACGAAATCAAGCAATGCAAAGTCGAAGGAAATTTTGTCAAGGTACAAAAAGTGATCAACTTGGAGCATTACTTGCATTTAATTCTTGGAGACGTATTTATGTTGATAATCCAAAAGCTGCAACTCAGTATGCGATGGATAACTTTTTACATGCCCAAACATGCCGAGCTATTTACAATACTGCATCACAAATTGAGGAACTTATGATTGCACGCAAGATTATTCCAAGGCCTGAGTGGGAAGTTGAGAAGAAACATGAGAGTTATTTACTTGATGATGAAGTTGGAGTTGATGAGGATAGTGATGATGCGTCAATTAATGGTGGCGGATCTAAGCGAGGAAACACATATCGAAGGAAATCTCGTCGATCAATGATGGGACCAGTGGATTTGAATACCAATTCTGCTAATGCAGACCTATTGAAAGCAATTGCATTTGCTGGACTTTATCCAAGATTAGGAGCAAGTGTTGGACCACGTCTTATTCGTACAGCATACGATGAAGTATCAGTTGTACATCAAACATCATGCAATTGTCCGCTTACAGAAGGAGGATTAACGACACCTAGAGTATATTCACGACCTTTACCTAGTGAAGCGCATAAGTTTGGTACACTACTTGCATTCGCAGATCAAGCCAAGTTATCATTGAGTGGTAATCAAATGTTTTTACGTCAAACTACTGAAGTTACACCACTTGCAGTTTTATTATTTGGTGGAGATATTCATATTCCAGAACCTCGTCCATTAAATGTTGCAATGGATAAATGGATTGAATTTGCAATTTTCCCATATCAAGGAGCACCATCAGTAATTACTGCACGTAAAGCACTTGATGATATTTTAGAATATTTATTTGCATCAATGGGAGAAGATCGATTACATAAACTTGTTAGTGGAGATATTCAAGTTGAAAGACCAGCATTAACTCAAATACATGCAAATATGCTTGATTCATTTGTAGATGCATTATCAGCTGATGCAAAGGCAAGATCAATGTCAAGGATGGATCGTGATAGTGAACGTCATTCAACACCAAAGTCCAAGAATTGGACACAAAGAAGGAGAACATGATTTTTTTTGATTAAAAGAACAAGAAAAAAAAAAAAATTCATGATTCTTCTCTGTACATAGACTAGACTAAAACTCTTTGAAAAAGAGGTTAACAAGCGCGTTATTTTGTTTTCATTGTTTCCCCTTTGCTTCTGAATGGGCGACTAGTGATGGGAAAAGGGTTTCTTTATACTGTACATAGATAAAAATGCATATTGACTTGAATTTCTACATGAAGGAAGAAGAAAAAAAAAAAAAAAAAAAAAAAAAAAAAAAAAAAAAAAAAAAAAAAAAAACAACACTCAATAACAAGATATATATGAATCCATTAGATTTTTGCACCGAAAAAACCAACAAGCATAAGACATTAAAATTAAACATTAGGGGCGAGTAAATCTCTTGTAACAAGACGTTTAGTATCTTTTAATGAAGCATTAATAAATTGTCTTGCTTCTAATGCAGCCCAAATTTTAAGCATTGGTAATAAATTAATTTGACTTTTTCTTAAATCAATTTGTGGATTCTTTATAATGTTTACACCAGATTTTGCACCTAATTCACGTAAAATTGGTAATGATGATCTAAATAAATCAATTTGTGGATCAAGTTGACGACCAATACCTTCCAATAATAATATTGATAAAACAACATTAACAAAATCAGCTTCTAATTTTACATGATGAAGCTGTACCATTTGTAATGCACGTCCTAATAAATCCGCAATTTTTACATTACCTAATGCAAATGTTCTTGCACGTATATCTTTAACTAAATCTGACATACCCTTTTCAAATCCTTTTGCATCTATTGCAGTCTCTGGAGTCCTTGATCTCTCAATCATAAGTTGTCCAACTCTTTGTCCGTCAAATGATGATACTGCAACGAATAAATCTAAAAAGTTATGCCTATTGGCTTCATTTAATTCAGTTACAAGTCCTGTATCAATAAATGATACAAGTGGCCTATAATTTTCTTTATATAATCGATTCAATTCTCCTTGCCATGCGCTTGCATTACCTTCAAGTTCCATAAGTCTGTGCGTAACTTTTTCAGAATCTCGTAATATAACTTCAAGTGTAGGTAATATAGAACCTAATTGAACCCCTCGTCCAGACGATGGGAATACAATACTGCTTGGTTTAATAAACATTACAAAAATATTACCTGAATGAAGATCTGCATGTATAAAGTTATCAAGTAAAAGCATCTTAAGAAATGCATTAAGCCCAACTTCAGCTGTCATTCTTTCTAATCCACGTCCCTTATTATCTGACATTTCAACCATTGTAGTCATTGGGATTCCTGTTACGTACTCTTCAACAAGAAGTTTTCTCGAAGAGTACTCTGGGTAAGGTCTGGGAAATCGCACACCTCTGCGTTCAGCGAAATTCTTCCTAAATGTCTTTAGATTGTTTGCTTCAATACTTAGATCCAATTGAAGACGCATCATCATACCAAACTGGGTAACCAAGTCTGGAAATGAAAGCCATTTCAATGATGGTACCAAATTAAGGGTGTTTGCTATTATACCCATGATGGTCAAATCCCGTTCAATCATGGCAGTAACATGAGGGTGTAATACTTTTACCGCAACCCATGATGACTGAATTCCATTCAAATCTGATAGAGAATTGAAAGCATCAGATATGGATCGAACATACGACATAGGTGTTGCTCTTATTTCCAATTCTTGCTCCTTTTCTCTGCGCTCCTGTACAATTGCCATCTCCAACACTGCCGGGGATAGTTTGGCTTTATAAACCTGAGCAATAGCCCCAACCCCAAGAGGCTCTTGTATAAACTCATCAAAGATAGTATCAAATTTACGTCCACCGAATGCTTCTTCGACTATTCTCCGGGTATGAGCCAATGAATGTGGCTTGCCGTGGGAATGGAGACGAGAAAGTGCTTCACATAACTGCTTGGGAAAGATATCTGAACGGGAAGCAGCCCATTGACCTAATTTGGTGAATGAAGCACCAGCAAGTTCTAGACATCTCACAATAAGTGAATAAAGAAATAATGCACCTGTTCGTTCATTATCCTTTTCAGGTATTCTGGTCCCCAAGAATGCAATAGGAGATATACCAATAAGAGGTAAAAATATTATTGTGAGATGGACAAGGCGAAACATAGTTGCAATTGGCTCGTAAAGGTACAAGTACAAAATACCTCGAACTCGCCTGTATATTGCGTAGATGAAGGATCTAGAATCTTTAGAATTGTCAATCCCCAATATTTCTTCGCGCCGCTGTTTTTGAGATTGATTATAGAGATGTGCCTCAAATGTTGGAGATGATTGAGCAACATCACAGTACAAGTACTGACTATGCAGCTTGAAGGATATAAAAACACACGTTGACGCCGCAAGAATGTGCGTTATCGATCGACGAGTAGTATGAGTGGAATTCCCACCTGTTGAATATGCATTAACCGGACGTTGCCTTGTGTTGTTAAAAGGGGTATGCCCGAGGAAACTATAATATCTATTGCTAATCCTTGCTTTGGTGACAGCGTTGTGATCTACCTGCAGATGCAGTATTGGGCGGCACGACGAGAGCTGTCTCCTTTTAAGAGGGTAACTTATACCACTCAGGCCAAGTCTGATCATCATGGAAGGACCGCAGCACTTTCTCCAGGTCGAGACATGCAATCCCTGACCAGTGATGGCTTGTCTCAGACAAGCGTTCATTTAGCCAACGCTTATAGGACTATATATCTTTCCTCCAGCTCCCGAGAAACAGGGTATAAAAAAAATATCACTTGGTATCTTTTATTGTCCTTCTTATCCCGGACTTTGTCTTATGGACCATCTCCTTTTCTTATGTTGTTGTAGTCACCGAAGAGCAAAGTTGGAGAGGTTAGATTTTGAGATCTGGTTGCCATGGAACCCCACTGACTGACCTTACTTTTAATCCAATTCAATCCTTTGCGAATTCACTGACCTTTATAGTAATAATAATTATGGCAATTCGGCCCTGGTACGTACGTGCGACCGATATCGCTCATCGGCTTACAGTTCTTGCACTGTTTGGAGGAACTGGTGAGTTTGATAATTCTTTTTATGGAGGTTTTCTATTTCAAAAACTTGTCTGATTCAATTTACTTTTTTTTTTTTTTTAGTATACCTCGGGGTGGGTATAGGATACACAGCAATTAGAAATAGTATTGCAGTGAGAGAACGAAGGAAACTTAAGGAGGAACAAGATGTGCGGTTATTATGATAGTAATTTGTGTTTTTGTTCAGGACTAACTTTTATTTTCTATTAGCGTCTTGAGCGTGAAGCTACTGAAGCGGCTATACAACAGTTGGACAAATCAACCTCATGATACGGGCGCTTTTATAGGGTATTAAAATTTTGTATATATTTTAAGTGAAAATTGGGAACTTTTTTGTTTTTATACCAAATTACATATATCATTACTTTTTTTTTTTTTTTTAAAGTCTGGATCTTAGCCTCTGTTTAGTGGCATTTTCAATTCTGTCTCCAAGACCTTGATCTACTTTGTAGAACATTTCAAAGGTTTTTGCCTGTACCTCTGGTCTTGCGTTGCACAGATGAACGCTGACATTGTAAACAAAGTTCTCCTGCTGACCAGTTTTTCCCATAACTCTCCAAAGGTCTGCAGGTTGTTCATAATCTCCATTAGATACTGATGCAACCCATGAATAATTTGTAGCTTCTCCAACCCACTTTTCGTGACCAGAGGATTGAGCTGATACAACTCGATTGTAGTTAATAGGGTGGAAAGAGGATTGATAATTAGGATCAGATCCATAGTTTCCATTTACAGTCATTGCTCCATCACGTTGGAATGGGGCATAGGGGTGGAGTGGGCAATTGACTGGGATCTGCTGGTAGTTGACACCTAATCGATGACGGTGGGTATCGGGATAAGAGAAAAGTCGGGCCTGGAGTACAGGATCTGCAGAAGGTGCAACTCCAGGGACTAGATGACTCGGAGAGAAGGCAGCTTGCTCAATCTCAGCAAAATAGTTTTTAGGATTGCGATTAAGAGTAAACTTTCCAAATGGTCTTAATGGGAACTGCTTATGAGGCCATACTTTTGTCAAATCAAAGATGGAATATTTAAATTTCTCTGCTTGGTCTGGAGTCATAACTTGTACATAGCAATCCCATGTAGGGTATTCGCCTCGTTCAATTGCTTCAAACAAATCTTGTTGTGCATGATCTGGATTTGTTCCAGATAAACCTACAGCCTCATCATTAGTGAGGGTCTTGATCCCCTGGCGTGTGCGTAAGTGGATTTGTACATAGACAAATGAGCCATCGGGTTTGGTGAACTTGTAAGTATGACCTGAATATCCATGCATAAATCTGTAGCTTGCAGGAGTACCTCTGTCTGAGAAGAGTTGCATCACCTGGTGGATAGCTTCCTGGTTAGTAGAGAGGTAATCCCAAAACATATTTGCATCCTTGAGATTTGTCTGGGGATTGCGCTTCTGGGTATGGATGAAGAGAGGGAATTTAGATGGGTCTCTCAGAAAGAACACGGGGGTATTATTAAAGACCCAGTCATAATTGCCCTCTTGAGTATAAAGCTTAACGCTGAACCCTCGTGGATCTCTTGCTGCATCAGGTGAGCCCTTCTCACCTCCTACTGTTGAGAATCGCACCACAAGTGGAGTCTTCTTGCCTACTTCTGAAACAAAGTCCGCCGAAGTAAGATCTGTAATATCATGCGTACACTCAAACTCTCCATAAGCACCAGATCCTTTAGCATGTACAACCCGCTCAGGGATTCTTTCACGGTCAAAGTGAGACAATTGGTCAATTAAATGGAAATCTTCCAGTAAAAGAGGTCCATGCTTTCCAATCCTTAAAGAAGCCTGAGGATCAAATACAGGACAACCATTAGAGGTGGTATAAGTTGGAGCAGCTTTCTTTCCCTTATCAGACATGGTTTTGACAAACTCTTTACTATTCCTCTCAATATTATATAATAAAACTTGTCAACTTCTCTCCTCTTCTTGCACTTTGGAAATTACCCTCCTGCGTAATTGTAATCGAGATAAGTTTTTGATAAAAATGCCATCCCGGTCTGTCTTTCCCTTTCAGCATATCAAATTGTCCTGTTTTGTAAGCGCAGCCGCGCGCTACTCCCTTATCAACAGCAACAACCCACGCGCTTCTTTCCAGAAACGGGATTAGCGCAACGGTCAAACCCGAAAAAGAAGAAGAATATAAATTATTGATTACAATTCAAATTTCAAATTCTAATATTACAGTTACAGTTACAGTTTACATTTTATGCTTCTATTTCTCCCTTTTCTTGTTTTGCTAGGTTGTGCGGTCTGCTTCTTGAGACATGAGGTCAAGTACGTCAGCCACGTAGTTGCCCAAAGCACTATTGAATGCTGCTGCTCCCATAATCATACCTTGAACAGCCATCAATGCACTTCGCCCATCAGGTGTCCTTGCAAGATTTCGTAAGACTAATGCAGCTGTTAATGATACACCCGCTGCCTCACCTCGTTCATCAACAGCAGTTTGCTTAGTGATAATTGTCAATCCTGGCTCGTACTTTTCCTTTTGTGCGTCTCGTTGTACTCCTCTACTTGTAGGTGACTTAAGCGGTGGACCGGGTCGTGGTAGATTAACACTACCATCTTCAGAAGCAGGCGGGATTATTGGAATCAGTCGGTTTGTACTGGAGTCACTATCCTGTGACACTGGCTCCTGTTCAAAATGGGTACGCACATGAGCTGCTACTTTCCACCAATTTTCTTCTCCCTCAGGTCCAAACTTGCCACATGACTTCCACCGACATATATATCTTGGATGTGTATCAAAATCCATTACATTGTCGTCATTTTCATTTTGGTTTCGACTAGATGGTAAATGATTCTCCAAAATATGTCGGTAAAGATCCTTGTAGTCTTCAGCAAGATAACCACAATCTGGTACATCTGGTATTTTCCATTTGCAAAGTTTATATGGTTTCCCTGATGGAGCTAATGGAATTTTCCTTGGTTTAATCCCCTTAATTATAAATTTTTGTCCCTGTGGCGTTTGTACAACCATAGCTGCTGCATGCTTAAAAGCGACTGTCGCATTCTTGATAAAATCCGCTGCAGGTAATAATCTCCGCCCCTGACGTACATACTCTTCAAATCTACTTTCATATGCTTTCCATAAAGCAATCTGTGTCACGTCAGCTTCAAGATCTTCCTCGAATGATGCCCGCATCCACAGAGTAGCCCTATCAGGTTCAGGAAATATTGCGAGCTGTTTCATTAAACTTTCAGGAAGTGGTGGTGCATGCATTGGTGCTGGTTGCTTAACTGGGATTCGTTTTGAAACTTGTGTTGTCTGAACCTTTTCTTGAGCCTGGTATAAGAGTAATCGAACAAGTTGGTGAACAAATTCTATACTATCCTCCGATGCAAGAATAGTGCTTACATTCTCCTTATAAATAGTGTATTGATAAAGTAAGTCGAGACATGTAGATAATAGTTCTTCATCAGGGTCCAGAAGCAGGCATCGACATATTCTTGAAAGTCGCTCTTGTTCAATGTCCTTGAGAGCATTAGTCTGATCTTTTATCACTAGCCTGGCCAAAGTCCGTAATGCAGTAACCATAACACCACGATCCTCTGACAGGAGTAAGTCACATAGAGCGATGAATAATGGATCTGAACTTCCATCAATGCTGATGAAGATGCTCACAGCCTCGGCTACATCCAGAAGATAGTGTTTTAACTCAACCACTGTGGAACTGTCAGATAGGGTAAGTCCCTTTGTTAATAAACGTTTGAGCCCTCGAATTTGAGCAAGACTCCGAGCATTGTCTGGATTCAATGCTGTGTTTCGAAGAACAAGTGTCGCTTCTAAAAGTTTCTCACGTTCTTCTTCATTCTCATGATATCCTAAAGAGACTGCCGATGGGGGGGAAAGCAAATCTGTGCGATATACAGGATCATCTTCATTGGTAGATTCAGCAATGGGTAACTGGTCAGCAGTTGTCTGGAAAACATCCGATTGACTAATTCTGTATACAAGAGCCTGAGCTAATCCCGAAAACATATCAAATCGAAGTCCATCAACGTGTTGATATGACATTTGTACTAATGAATGAAGTGCCCAGTTGATTTCACTTGTTGTCTCTGATCTGAGAGCCATTGCAATTCGAGTCATAGTATCGGCGCCTGCCATACCTGTACCGACTCTAAATGCCATAGAGCAAGGATCTGTCATATCACCATTTGGACCATCAGACATGGACATACTTGAAAGATATATTGGTTTTGGCATTTTGCTTGCAATTTTCGCTGAAAATGAATAGTTTGCATTATTATTATTGATATTAACAGAACTGGCCCCTGCTAAAGCTTGATGATGATGTTGTTGCTGACAAGTTGCAGCTGCTGCAAGTACTTGAAACCCAGCAGGATTATTAGCTGGAGTAGCTACAGGCTGCGGAATAGGAGGAGCACCAGTTTGATAGTTGCCAGTTCCAGACTGGTGTAGATGATGAGGTTGCTGACCATCCACACCTCCTCCACCATGAATAACTGGAGAGGCAGACATGAGGATCAAAAATTGGCACGTCGATGGTGGATGGAGTAGTGTTTTTTGCTGGTTGCTAGGGGGACCAGGCGGTGGTAATTGAAAAATATCATCCACCAACAACAATAACTGATACTAAACTCTCACAATGTCGCAGCTTCGGGGAAGGGTATGTTATTCTTATTTCATGGCATTCGTTAATGATTCTAACAATTGTGTGGTGTTGTTTAGACTGGACTAGCGGTTGCTCGGCTTTGGCATAATGTGGATCTAGCCAAGGAAGACCGGACTCTTGGCCGTCTCGCATCATCTATAGCGTGCACGCTTATGGGAAAACATAAACCTACTCATGATCCATCAGTAGATATTGGAGATTATGTTGTTGTAACAAACTGTCAGGATCTTCGAACGACAGGTAATAAGCGACATGATAAGATTTATTCTAGTCACACTGGTAAACCAGGTGTTGGATTCAAGCAAGTTACAATGCAACGAGTGATTGAAAAGAATGGATTTGGTGAAGTTATAAGGCGTGCTGTTAAAGGTATGTTACCTCGAAATCGTCTTAGAGCTCTTCGAATGAGTAGGCTTTATGTATTTGAAGACGATCAACACCCTTATAAAGCCAATATTACAAAATACTACACAAATTTGGGTGCAGGAACGAGACCTATAAAATTAACAACTACTACTGCTGATATTCCCAAGACTCCGGAAGCCTAAGATCTTATTTCTTGTCCTTCTTTTGTACATATAGAAAAAAAAAAAAAAAGAAATACTTATTGAGTAATCCTATCACACGCTTTTCCTAGTTCAGACTATGCCTTGTTATTCAGAGTCTTTTGAATAACAGACACACCTGCTAGAACCTTCTCTTCCTCGAATCGTCTACCAACGAGCTGGAGATTGATAGGGAGTCCATGCATTGATTCCTTATCATCTGTATATAGATTCGTGTCAGAGATATTTATAGATTTGAAAGAAGTTAAAAAAAAAAAAGAAAAACTTACATGTGGTCCAGATCTTCTCGTCAATTGGATTTCGCGGCGTATAGTCCTCAAGAGGTTCATCAAGTGTCTTGTCAACTTTAGATACTGGAAATACTGCTGCAGGATAATCTAGGACATTCCAGACTTTAGTATAACCTACATACACTGCCTTAGTATGAGGTACAGCTGTATGAGGCATGGCAGGTAGTAGAATAAAATCTACAGGTTTTCCTGTAGATGTCAATGCACTACTAGCATTCCATTGATCTAAATAAGCATTTTGAAGTCGGATCTTGTCCTGATTTACTTGCCAATATTCATAAACTGACATTCCTGGTCCACAATCTATTAATCTAGCAACATGAGGTATGAATGGCTCTCCTGCTTTTTCAACATCTCGACGAATATCCTCACCACCATCAGCTTTGTAAAAGGTATCCTATAAAGAATATTTATACGTCAGTATTTTTTTTAATAACTCCAAAAGACGAGATTGGTGCCCGCTTACCAAGACGGTGATAACAGCACGATGGAGTTTCGGCGACCAGACCACGACTTCGTAGCCAGCCTTTTCAAGAGCAGCAACTGTTTCTTTGAGAGCTCTTTCAATAGGAGGATGGGGCTTTACAAATCCATCATCGTAAATTACCCCGAATATAGGTTTCTTTTCTTGGTCAGAGTTGAGAATTCCTTCATAATCACCTTGACGCCAAGGTATAGGAATACATTTAGCGTCATAAGTCCATGGTTTCTTGTCAATCACTGTTCGAGTGATTGAAGTCAATGTAGCCAAATCTCTTGTCATGGGCCCAATGACAGATGGTACATGTTCCTGACCTTCGGTTGAGACTGGTACATCCCGGTAAGGAAGTCTACCACTCTGTCACAGTGTAAGCTGGCAAATTCTTTTTTTGAAATTGTAAAAGGCACTTACTGTAGGACGGAGACCATATCCACCAGCCATTGACTGAGGAATTCGAACGCTTCCTCCTATATCTGTTCCCCATCCGATGATGGACCCCTTGAGAGCAAGCAGTGCACCCTCACCACCAGTCGACCCACCAGGAGTGAAATCACGGCGTTGAGGGTTTGTAGTGAGTCCCCACAATGGGTTTTCAGTTTCGCACCACTTATGATTTAGAGGTTAGCAGACAGATTGTGCGAGGAAGGGGGCGCCATGCTTACCATTATACTTTGAGGCAAGTTGGTCTTTGCAATAATAATAGCACCCATATCTCGAAGCATTTTAACAAGAGCTGCTTCATTTTCTTTTGTAGCTGGAGAAAAACTTCTTCCTACATAACCCAGAGTAGTATCTACTCCTTGGACATTGAATTGATCCTTAAGAGTTATTGGGATCCCGTGCAAGGGCCCAACTAGTTTACCATTAGTTTTTGAATAATGATCATCTAGGTCTTGAGCATCCTTTAATGCTTGCTCAAATACCGGCTCCGTCAGGCAGTTTGTCTATAGCACCATTAGCAAATCTCTCCCCCTTAAATAAAAGGTATATTATTCGGAAATCTTACCAATTGATGAGCCAGAGTTGCTCTTGATAAGTTTTTGTAACGGTCAGTGGGTGTTTTCCTATAATATCAAAAGCAAATCTAATACCACTTACCGCTTGATGTACGCTTCGGTAACACTTGTAGCAGAAAGCTTACCGGCAGCAATTTCTGAAAGCAGCTCATTAATATCAGAGATATTGGTAATATATTTCTCTTGTTCTGTCAAGAGGCCATTTTCATCGCTGTCCAAGATATCCAGAACCTTGAGCACTTTATCATCTGGGAGCTTATCCGGAGCAGCAAGATAAGGTTCCAGCACCTTATCTCTCTGAGCTCTCTTTTCTTGAACAATAGACTGCCACGATACGGTCATGTTATAACGAATTTGTATATATATTTTATTACAATGAACCGAAAACAAAGAAGACACGGCTGTTTGCTGCTTATATCTCCCTTGACTCTTATCTAAATAATCATTATTATTAATACTATTATTCCGGTTCTACGATAACGTTTTTTTCCGCCCCCATTCAACCACAACAATGATTTTGGGCCTTTTTCTTTGGGTGGCTCCCCACTTTAAAGCAGATGGTTTTGATTAACTCCGATAACATGTTTTGACCGGTATGGAATTGCTTACATAACTCCTAGTCATTCTACAGATAAGCCTTTTTTTTTTTTTTTTTTTTACCAAACTTGTGGAACATCCGCTAAACCTAAAACGGATTCCTAAACTTTATAAATTGCACATGCTAATCTACTTATGTAATAATAAAAAGGAATGAAAATCTGGGTAATTTACGCCCGGTACAGTTAACAAAAAAAAAAGAAGAAAAAATATCAATACTCTTTTATAATCTTAATAAATTTGAAGTTGACCAGCAACTTTTTTTTTTTTTTCAGAGTCTAGCCTTTTCCCTGCTGAAGGTGGCAGTGATTAACCCATTGGGATCAGTCTGCGGTGAGTAGACTTCAACATCGGGACCAGTATTTTTGAGTCCATGGAAAAAAGACAAGTCAATTTGGAAGTAATGCTTGTTGGGGAGAGCAAGAGAAACATGCTGGATTTGAGAGACATTGTTAAGGAGAACTTTAGAAATGTCATACATGGTAGCTTGAACGCTAGCAGAGTAATCGACAGCAAAGATTCGAAGAGTAGTTTCAATTGCGAGATTGTAAGTCTTATTAAAGAGACCTTCACCTGCACTGATAACTTCCGAGTATGACATGGGTTTCCAATCCCAGTAAATTTCAAATTCAGTAGAAAGAATTCGGTCAGAATCAGGTTTCAACGTGGTAGCATCGCATTCATGAAAGTTGACAAAACCTGATCCTGAAGATTTGAGAACCAAAAGGTCCTTAACACCGGAGCGAATTTGCATTGGTTGATTTCTGGCTCCAAATGATTCAACAACCCGAAGTTCAGGTCCATCTCGGATAAATGAGTGAGCATGAGGACGGCCATCAATAACGAGGCGTGTCCACTTATACTGAGTAATGAAGACTTTAATACCATGAATGTGAGAGTACTTTTCCAAAAAGTGTCTTGTAAGGATAGCGGCAAATGCCTCTGGAGGGTTGACAGAGTTCTTCTTGGACAAGATATAAATGGTATTCTTGACAGTATCGGTAGGGACAACAACAGAATTGTCTGCCTCGGTGAATGAAGTATCGATATCACCTGATAGTAGTACCTGGACTCTCTGCTCGTAGACAGTATGTTTTGATCTGTTGTTTGGGTCTCGTTCAACCCTGAGGATACGGACATTGTCCTTTCCATATGCAGCTTTCGAGACGACGACAGTCATTTTTTTTTTTTCCTTTTCTTTTAAATAGCAACGATGGAGGTTATGGAGAATAAATAATCAAACGTGATTTCAGTCGTTTATTTATATTAAGATTCCTATGGTGGTGGTTGCGTAGTTGGTTCCTGAAAGGGTCCGGGCATCTCCGGATCAGCCGTAGATAAGCTAGGAAAACCTTGATTACGACCGTCTCGAAAGGACGCTATTCAATTTCGGGCATAAGCGAAGGCTAAACCGTCGGATAATATGATTTACTCTGGTGACGTAACTCTATCGTTATCGGAATCTACTCTATCGAGATAAGCTTTATCATTTTTGGAGTACCTTGTCATTTTCACCGGACATGCCCGCCCTAAGTTCCTTTCTTTTTCCCCAAAAAAGTGAAGAAGGATCTTGAATTCTCGCCCACGTGATGTCACGTTATAATTAATTGGAATTTTAGTTACCCTGTTTGCTCATCCGCTCAAAATGTCCAAACTCCGTAGAAACAAGCCTGTTTGTTGCCTTTAACAAAATTATAAATCAAGTATGGTTTCTTTTAGTAAAGACGAGGCCTGTATTGGGCTTATTGGTATGGGAGATATGGGTAGATTGTATTCTACTAAATTTTCCGAGGCTGGTTGGAAGTATGTAGGTTAAAACTATGTGAGATTATCTCAATTGAATTTGGATTCTCAACTAAAATTTAACAAAAACACAAAAGAGTTGTTGCATGCGATAGAGAATCCAACTACGAGAGCCTGGCTGAAGAATACAAAGGTAAATTTTTTTTTAAAAAAAAAAATTGAGTGTCTTTATGCGTTGTTAAAGATACTAATTGCTTTTCTTGCAGATTCCCTCGTTACGATTGAACGAAGTGGGCATTATGTTGCTCGAAAAGCAGATTTTGTCATTTACAGTGTTGAAACTGAAATGATTGATAAAGTTGTGGAAAAGTACGGTCCGTCTCATAAACTGGGATCCGTGGTTGGAGGGCAAACGTCGTGCAAAGCACCGGAGATTTCCGCATTTGAAAAGCATCTTCCCGCCGATATCGATATTATATCAGTCCACTCACTTCACGGGCCCAACGTGGGGACCATCGGGCAACCTCTTATTATCATCCCTCATCGAGTAAGCAGACCTAAGAGCTTGGAGTTTGTTGTTGATGTCGTATCATGCCTCAAATCAAAGATTGTTCGTCTATCTGCCGAGGAACATGACAAGTTCACTGCTGATACTCAAGCAGTGACTCATGCTGCATTCTTAACCATGGGATCAGCTTGGCAGGCCAATAATCAATATCCCTGGCGGGTAAGCCGGCTCTCTGGAGGAATTGAGAATGCAAAGATCAACATATCTCTGCGTATTTACTCAAACAAATGGCACGTTTACGCAGGTTTAGCTATTAGTAATCCAGCAGCTCACAAGCAAATTCTTCAATATGCAAGCTCAGTAACTGAGATTTACAAACTCATGATTGAGAATAAGCCTGATCAACTCAAAGATAGGATATTCAAAGCTCGTGAATATGTATTTGGTAAAGACTTTTCAAAACATCAATCACTTCTCCTTTCTGATGATATCTTGGATGAGTTCTCCCTTGGTAGAGTCCCAGCTGAAGATCGGGCACCTAATTCACACCTGAGTTTATTAGCAATTGTTGATTCATGGCATCAATTACAGATTGATCCATATGATCATATGATTTGTTCAACACCATTATTTCGAATATGGCTAGGAGTTACAGAATATTTATTTAGATCTGAAACTATGCTATTAGAATGTATCAGAGTTGGTGTAGCTGATTATCAATTCCGTCGTGATGATTTAGAATTTACAATTGCTGCAAGAGCATGGTCAGAAATTGTTAGCTTTGGTAGTTATCGTCTCTACAAGGAAAAATTTGAAAAGACTCAAAATTACTTTGCTCAACAGCTTCCTGAAGCTGTTAAAGTAGGTAATGATATGATTAAACGTATACTCAAACATACAGCTTAGAATAATAATAAAAGAAAAAAAAAGACAAAAATTAGCTCTTGCCAATCCTGGATGTTCCCCCTTTTTTTCTTTTTTTTTTTTTTTTTTTTTTTTTACTGTACTGTACATATAGTCAACAATACTCCCTCTCCAGATGTGCCATTCAAAAGTGATAATAATAATATTAATAATGAGATTGTCCATATATATATTGTACATTCAAAAAATAAAATAAAAGTTCGCCGACATATGCAAGCAGTGAAAAACCGAAACAAGGAGAACGAATAAAAGCAGCAGCAACCAAGGAAGCGGGGGGGCATGAGTTCATTAAAACTATGTGACTGCGGAGAGGAAGAAAAAATTGGAATCATGTCCCACTCTTTTTCCTTTCTTTTTTTTTTTTTTTGGTAAATGATTTTTCTTTTTACCCCAACTCTTGTACATTTGTTTGGGGGCTCAAAGCTGTAGTAGAGTTTTCACTACTCAATGCACTACTAGGGGTGCTGGGTCTATCAGGTGAAGATGATGATTGATTATCACTGCCGTGTTGCGCAGGTGTAATAACCATCATTCCAAGTATCTTATTAACGCTGAACAGATCCAATATAAATCGACGAACAGGTTGACGATAACGATACCTTTCAAGAAGTCCCATTGCACATGTAAATAATTTACAATTGGATTGAAACTTATCCGGATACTGCATTTCTAGTTTAACAAGTTTTCGACTAGCTTCATTAGCCAAAATGTGATTACCAAGATTGTATAGACAACGAATAATCTGTTTATCCACTTGACTAGTTCCATCTCCTCGCTTTTTATAAGAAATATTTTCATTCCATTGATCTTCCTTTGCTAGCATTATTGATAACTCCTGCTGAGATTCATCATCTGCCATTAATTCCTCGTCATCATCATCATCAACCTCAACTTTAGCTTCCCAATCATCAGAATAGAGAAATTTACATAAATCTCTTGGTAACGTACACCCTACTGATGCCCCATTCATATCAACAGCAGACTCCCATCCTATTTGATCAAGCATCTCCATCCCCAGTGGGGTTTGAGATATCATTCCAAGTACAAAGAAGGCAGATCCACGCAGATCCCATACTTTGGAATTTTGTGCAATGTCAACAATATCAGATACAATATCGGCCTCTTGATCATCCTCTTTCCCATCATTGCCATTAATTGTAACTGCCTCATCTAAAAATGTTTTAGCTCCAAGAGGTAATGATCCAATATTTCCTACCGCCCAAATACAAGCCTTAAGCTTCATAATGATTTTTGGATCCCGATCTTCATGTTTGTGATTATGTATTATCCGTGCAAATTCTAAAAAGTGACCTTTAGCTGTAAGAAGACTGCATCCTTCATTAGTTCTTGCCAATTCTCTAAAGAAATGTGGTGGTAAAGTAACAAATGAGTCAACGACAGACAATCGATCCGTTCCAAAAGTGGCAGCATTATTTGTACTAGCACCAGGTACAAGGTTCGGCGATGGGTTCGAAACTGTAGCTGATAATGGAATTCCAATTCCAGAAGCAGGAGGGGTAGTATCTGATCCTGTTGCACTTCGAAGCCCTGCTGACAAAGGGGGAGGAGGAGCAGCCGCAACAATTTGGAAATCTGTCCCTCCCAAAGTCGAAGGTCCATCGATTTCACTAATGTGCCTCATATGATAAGCGCTTCCATGTCCAGTTCGTCTCACAGTACGCGAGGCTTGATACGTTGCATTTAAAGCACTTTCAACTTGCTCCACATATTTGTAATTTCCAACTTCCAGCCAGTAATCCATTTCCTGATTAATGTAATCAAGACCTTCCAAGTATCTGAACCCAACTGAAGATGATAAAAACTTTAATAATAAAGGTGAAGCTGCTTCACCCAAATGATCAACGCACGGTCGGCAATCAATGACCATTTTCAAGTTTTCATTCGAAACTGCGCAAGCTTCACCTAAAACACTTGCTGCCAACTTACAAACTTCAAAATCGGGGTCGTATAGCTGATCGACAAGTAAAGGCACAACCCATTCTCGAGTCTTCATTCCTGGGCCCAAAAGAGTCCCCAAGTGTTCTGTAGCAAACATTCTCACATTTTTGGTTCCTGTAGTCAGAGCTTTGATTAAAATGATTCGTGGGTGATCGTGAACTTCAAAATTCATGTTGGAAATGAACGCATACATAACATCGTCCCGATCTTCAAGTTCGCTAAGATGGTAAAACATATTGAACATGCGCCATCGTTGCATCATTTTGATTCCATTACGATCTGCACTTAGAGTCCCGAGCATTGCAAAATACCCATAACTCAATGTGTTTATTAGTCGATCTTTTGAGAATAATGGATCGCTTGAAATGATGCCACTGACAGGGTCGAGCTGAGCAAGACACTCTGCAATCTGTCGGAGAAGTTTATTCTCAATTAAATACCGTATTCCTTCAGAGCTCGATAATAAGGTGCTAAATAGAGCGCATCCAACTTTGACAACTTTGTTATTTTGTTGAGTTCTTTTAATATAAGAAAATCTATATTTAAAAGGGCGATAAAAGGAGAGTAGCCGCTTCATGAATTTTGTTGCTCTGATGGCTTCATCTAATCTCCGAGGATTTAATAAAGGGCCTTGGATAACACTTTCTAAAGCGTCCCAGTTCCATTTTGAATAATTTTTAGTTACAAGGACCCGGGTATCCAAAATCAAAGATCGAAAGTGTGAATCTTCAATCTGAAGCCCAAGTGTCATCTTGACGAGACCTGCCTTTTTGGAACGTGATACTCGCGGATTGGAAAAATCGTAAACATGACTTGTGTGTTCAATCTCAAATTTACTTAATGATCTTGTCACCCGATCAATTTGAAAGACTGTCGATGAGGGGACAAATCTATCAAGATTTGCAGTCAATGGGTCCTCTTCTAAATCAAAAGTCGAAGCCAAATGCTGCAACCGGATAACTTGATCTTGAGGCAACAGCTTTCCTGACAGATTTATCATTTGCCCAAATAGCAGCAATGCTTTGCGACGGTTCTGATCCGATGATGTTGACTTGACCACATGGATCAATCTCTCAACTAAATCGCACCTCAACAGTATTGCCAGTAACAAAGCAGTATGATGCCGAGTGAGATCATAAGAGCTGCCGTCCATAGTGATTGCATAGACTGGCAGAGATGACGGGTGCGAGGGGTCATCATTGTTAGAGAAAAGCCAATTATCTATCATTACATTATTAGCAAAGACAAGGGATAAAAACCCAAATTTGTAACTCACCACTTGTTCGACTTCTCAAAAGAGATGATTCAGACCATTCAGGTAATCGAATGCGTAATAATTCTAGAATGAGATCCATTATTATATTCTAGAAAAGGCTACAGTTAGAACAGCCCCTTCAAAAGAGATAACAAAAAATAAAACTCCAATTTAACGGGCTTACTCTTAAGCTGGCGTTGGGCGACATCAAACTATCGATCAACATGCGAATTGCTCTAAAATTGTAGGCAGACAGGGCAATAAGCCCTGCCCAAGAGTTAAATAGCAAAACAATCACATGTGCGCTATTGCGTAATTTCTCGTCATTGACTGAGGTTTGTAAGTGCAAATCAGCGAATCCCGACATAAGATAATCCATTCCACTTGAAGATTTGAGGTATTTTCTTGATTCTGGAGTGTTGAGAATATAAATAATTGGTAGACACAAAGCAGTTGAAGATTCGAAAGGCCCATCAACAATACATTGCAATAAGGTATGAATTCCGCCGGCAGAATACACGAGCTGTGGTCCCAATATAAGAAGCTCTGCAAGAGTCTCGAGGCAAATGCTTCGAAGTCCATCTTCTGTATGTTCAACAACAGCCACAAGGGCTCGCACAACTCCACGACTAACATATTTAGTGCCATTTGGAACATTGGAAAATTCTCGGATAAGTTTAACTGCTTGGATACGTTCTATACTCGCCTTGGCATCCTTTGCAAGGCTTTGAATAAGAAAGTAGTCAAGTTTGAACGACTTGGTTACCTTGAGAGAATCCTCATCCGATAGCACATAACGAATTAATCGATAACCACAAGCCACTACTTCTTTGACTTTAGAGAGCAGGAGGTGCTGGACAACAATTTGCAGATATACAGGCATGACGAGATCAAATTTCAGCAATGGGTGCTTAGTCAACAAGTCAACCAATCTGTTAGCCTTGTCGACAAGAATATTTGGATCCTGATCTGGAGGCTTCTCTAGTGATTGGAGAAGCTCTCCAAATGACCACGTGGGGCTTCCAGTTGGAGAATCCATACCAGACTGTTGTTGTTGTTGATACTGCTGTTGCCGGGTATCTAACACGGATATGAATTCATTTTGGGGGATTTGAATAGCTGGTAACTGTATACGTTTTGACCGACTTATAGATCGCTTTAACGGAGGTAGAGGGAGAGGAGCAAGATTATTTGCCTGAAAAGCGAGTTGAATAATTTTCGAATTAGCAGCATCCAGCTCGAACTTGGCCTGTTTGCGTGTTTCAATTTTGTCGTTATTCTTTTGTTTTTTTGAATCGAGAGCCTTGCACATGTTAGTTAGTACACATAATATTAAAAGAAAAAGACGTTTCAGAAAATGAACCACTTGTATAAAAGCATGAATATATACCTGTAAAAGAGACTCTGCCCCTTCCTTAATTTTATTTTCAATCCCGATCTTTGATCGCAACTCGTTGAGTTGAACCGAGGGACTTATTGGGGAAGGATCATGGCCAGGTGTAGTAGCGCTAGTCGGGAAAGGCGAGGGTACAGATGAAGGCGGTTGAATCGATAAGGAAGGAGGCTGAGGACTTGATCCAGCTGGATTTACGGGTGCCAATGGGAAGTTTCCAGGCATATAGCTCATCAGATCAGTTGACGATGAGTATAGCGGAGGTGGTGGAGGAGGAGATGGAGCTTGCTGCTGCTGCTGTAACGAATCATGATTTATGTTGGTGTGACTATTACTGGAATAAAGGCGTCCTAATAGCATCGGGCCATCTCGGTCTCTTTCTCGTGAAAGCTTCCTTTTGACCACTTTGGCTGCTGTCTCAATACCCGATAACGAGTTGCGATGGCCTCCCGAGTCGGACGAGGCCATTTGACTAGAACAATTCACTAGAAAATCGTCCCTTATCCTTATACAGTTTCGAGACCCTCCCCTCAAAAATTGTCGATAATTCCTAGTGGTAGAGGGATTTCCTAATTGCAATCGTTGTTGGCTTGCTCGAGTTGCTTAGTTGGGTGGTAAGTTTAATGGGGTTCACTCATCGCCATTGCCCATCGACAAGATTATTTAATGTCGACCATGTCCGAAACTACAAGAGATGACACTTTAAAGAAACAAGAACCTGCACCTCCATCAGGAACTGTTGCTGTATCTCGAGATGGATCGAGACGGAGGAGCACAAGTTGTAGTGTGGAGCCAATGCCGAAGCGTTTAAAACCTCCGGGTGAACTCCTGACAAATGACGAGAAACGGGTAAGCAAAAATCGTATATATATATTTTTTGTGTTTTATCTGGCTAGGTAGCTAATAGGCTTTTTTTTTTGTAGGCAAACCATATCGCATCTGAACATAAGCGCAGACAAGCAATTAGACAGGCTTACGAACGTCTCAGCGATATTGTCCCGAATTTGGACAGAAGCCAATCTCGCAAGGAGTCGATCGTCCTTTCTGAGAGTAGGTCGTTCCTGCTTATGTCTTTTAATTATGAATATTTCTAACCTATTGTAGCTCTTACGTATTTGCAAAAGATTCTCGCTCGCAACGAGCAACTCCAAAATCAGGTCGAACAAGTTGGCGCAACAGTTCCTAAGGAACTCCAGATCGACAACTGAAAGATAGTTTTTTTCTTTCCTTTTTGTAATGACCCCCCCTCTTAAACGAAATAATGATGCTATGAAGATGAAGGTGTATAAAAAATTAGTGTACTATACAATGGATGACATTTTTTTTTTTTTTTTTTTTTTTTTTTTTTGATTCTGGATAAACTTGTGCTACTAAAACACAAAGAGGCACTTGTATTGTAGACATCGACTCCCTAATAAATCCCATTCCTCTGCTGATATTCGGACCTCGGAGGAGATATTCAGCTTTGTAAATACACTTGCCCCTTTCCATGCCAATAGTTTTGGATCCATCTCGCGTGGCACGGGCATTATAGTAATTTTAGCATCGGGGGCCCACATTCCAACTCTAAATTTGCAATTAATAGTAAGCAATTTGTTGAAAAAAAGAAAAGGAAATAAAAAGAAAGCTATGCTCACCTATCTTCTAGCAACCTTTGGAATCCCGGGATGATTGCACCTCCTCCAACTATCAAAATATTCTCGTACATTTTGGCAGGCCTCGACTCGTCTCCCTTACCAGATTGAACAATTGATTCGATTAATGCATGGTCTAGAGGAGCCACTGGTAGAGTATTGGGGTCTATCTTTGCGGCTCGAATTGATGTGCCAGTCCCATTCGCATTTGGTCCCTTGGACGATGATGATGTTGCTTCACCATTCTCCTCTGGCTGAGGTGTGCCGGCAAGAGAAGATGATGCAGGAGTCTCATCACCGGATATTGGTATTTTGGCCTGCTTCACTTCTGTCATGGGTAGATTACTGGACTTGACCTTTTCTGCTATCAAATCTTCTTCCACCTTTGCCTTTTCTCCATCCTCTTCAGACTTAATTTCCCCATCCCTTTTGGGAAAATATGATGAGATTTGAATCTGCGCTTCCGACTATTAAAAAACATAAAGTAAGCGTAACGCACATATACAAATAAAAAAAAAAAAAAGAGAGTTTTATGCACTCACTGTAGGATCATTTTCGCTATTATCATAAAGATCTTTGGACCTATGAAAGAAGCGGTTTTGGTGGACTAATTTTTTCTTGAATTCAAATAATTCGGGATAAAAGAATCCAAGAACAGGAAGCATTCGTTCTTCATAGGCCCGGAATGCATATTTTCTCGTATTTTGATTTGGAGCACGTTGATAAAATTGAAATGCTTGAATTGCCAGATCACCTTCCTCAGCTGTTAGGTAGCTCTCTTTTAGTTGTTGAGCCAACAGATAATCAAAGGGTCGGCTCAAATCAATCTCGCTGTACGGGAAATCTCCACATATGAGTAGTTTGACAAATGCCATAAGTAGATCATCTCCCCCATATTTCAAGTTTACCCTTGTATCTGGCAAGATCATACCCTCTTCCACGCAAGATATTGAAGTCTTTTCAGCCCCAATATCAATTACACAAGCTGTTGAAATGCCAGCTCCAAATGTTGCTGCCATGGATTCTTGAAGGATCGATACTCCCGAGAAGTCGAAATCTCGAAATAGCATATCAATCAACGATATAACTGTAGATTTTTCATACAGGTCGGGGATCAACATGATGACAGAATAATCTTTCAGATCCTTAAGATCTAATGACAATTCATGCTTCAATGCATATTCCAACACTGTTGAGATATCACCGAATAACTCCTCGACAGACTCGTAATCTTGCTCATTTGGCTGACCATCCTTGAATGGCCATCGAAATCGAAATTTGTGATGCTTATCTAATGACAACTTCAATGCCTATTGATGAAAACCTAGTCAGCATAAAACACATCAGTAAATATTATAACAAA
The DNA here is from genome assembly GCA_030574475.1 of Trigonopsis californica. Classification (NCBI taxonomy): domain Eukaryota; kingdom Fungi; phylum Ascomycota; class Trigonopsidomycetes; order Trigonopsidales; family Trigonopsidaceae; genus Trigonopsis; species Trigonopsis californica. The sequence continues at coordinate 84,454 of JAJMFC010000036.1, forward strand.
TCCGTTTCAAATGGCTACCTTTTCGCCCACAAAGACTCGTTCCTTTTTTATGTCGGTGATTTCTGTCCATTCAACACGATTCGGGTCATTATGGTCAGGTATCGTCTCAGGTGTCGATCTTTTATTAAATGTCGCTACTAGATCGTGCGAGTTGGGAAGCATCCTATGTTTGTAGAATCGCAGTCGTTCTCTAAAGTCTGCAAAGATCATATCCCTCGATTTGGCAAACTAGATGGAAATCAAAATTTTTTAGTTCATAGGATAAAAAAAAAAAATCGAAGCAATATCTATCCTTACATCCTCGTCGATAAAATACTCTCCATCTGGTTGCAAAGATCTAGGAGGGATCTTGTGAGTATCGTCTTGATCAAGATCCATTTCGTCTTGACCAGAGCTATCAAACCTAGCAACTACATTGGCTGTTACTTTCGGAAAAGTGCTAGATGCCAGACCTATCCGTAGATTGGAGGAGCCCCAATGTATCACGACCGTCTTTGATCCAGCTAGTTGCTCTTCCTCTTTTTGAGATGGACCCTCCTCGTCCCCAGCATCTGTAGCAACCGGTGTACCACCTAAACTCGAAGCAGCTGTTGTAGATGGCTGGGACTGTGTTTGCTGCTGTTGCTGAAGGTGTTTTATAGCATTCTTTTCCGCTTCCTTTGCCTTTACTGCCTTTGCATCCTCGGCTAGATGCCGCAAGATCATTGCCTGCACCCCAATAGTTAGGAACTTGCCGACCTTTCAACAGAAAAACAAGTAATAACTCATACCTGATCATCACGTTTGAGGTATTCACTGAATAGAAAAGGAAAAAAATCGGGTTAGTTTTGAAGGATGCGTGCTATTCTATGAAGGGTACACTACACTCACGTGTAGTAGTTCTTTTGATTTATTGGCGGTACAGGGCTAAAACTCGTAAACCTGACATTATTGACTACTCTTTTTGAGCCAACGACATCAGGTCTCTGTTTCTTCGGAGGTGCCATCACTATTTCCTGTAGTGTCTTGAATATCGAGATGAGCTCTTGGCTCCTTTTGGGTGGATGTCGTGCGGCGTTCCACTTTTAATCCCATCGACAAAACTTGAAGTCGACATTTTTTTTCTACACAGAAATGATAAAAAGGCATCCAGTTCATTTACCGAGCTTGACAAGAGGGTTTCGGAGCAGCTGGGGCAGCAGCAAAAATCCATATTATCTTTTTGATTGTGAGTGGTTTTTTCTTTTATATTCTATTTGCCGCCGCTAACAGTTTATGAACCAGTAATGAGATCACAACCAAATGACGGTGGAATGGAGCACGAATTGAAACAAAAAAAAAAAGAGGAGCCATTAACTGGCATGCAAAAAGCTCGTAAGTTGAATTTGTCTATCTAATCTAGTATTTGACACAAGTCTAATTTTGATGGTGCAGGTCAGGTATTTGGAACAAACACAGGAAGGAGACTTTGGCAGGCTGAAGATAAAAAACCACATGTAATTGCTGGGATAAAAGTACCTCCTCGGCCTGTGGAGCCCGATAATTGCTGTATGACAGGTTGCATAAATTGTGTATGGGAACAATATCGGGAGAAAATTGAGGAATGGGCTGCATGCCGACTTGACGCGGTGAGGGCTCTGCAGCGGCAAGGTGGGAATTGGCCATCGGATGTTGAACCTCCGAGTAACTTGTTAAACAAGTTTAAAGTGGGCATTGTTGGAGGCAATGATGCACTTCAAGAAACCGCTGAAGTAGATCGAGCAATGTCAAATGTCGAGGCTGGATTCAAGTATTTTATGTTGACTGAGAAGCGAATAAAGGAACGTCACAAGCATCGACTTGAAGACTTGAGTGCCCATCATCATCATCATCCTGCCGAAGCATCGTCAACAACATCAACATCATCGTCATCATCTTGAAAGAGATTAACTGGCGTGTGCCAAGTTAGATTTTCGCCAAAAGATATCTCAAACTTAAACAATCGGGGAGGGGGGGCGTTTTTCTTCTTTTTCTTTGTTTTGGCATAATGCACTACTTTACGCATGGGGTGTTACTGCCTAAATTCATTTTTTTTTTTGGTTATATAGATTTTTAGAAAGCTACACATTGTTGTATTTAGAAAATCTAAAAAACAAATCCCTTGGATGCAAGATCGTCCTGAGCCTCTTTGATTTGCTATAAAGAAGAAAAAAAAGATGAGTTAATTTTGGTCTTTGTAAAGGACACCAAATGCAGTTCTCTTTTCTTACCTCAACGAGTTCTTTGTGGGCTTCGGGTTTGTCATGAAATGTCATGACATCAATACCAAGAGTACCGAGCGAGTATGCTCCAAGTGAGACCAGAAGCCACCAGGGTATCTAAAACAGAACAGTTAGACGACGATTCGGTATAGTTGAAAACAGAAAAAGGGGCAGTAAAATACATACAACTGGTAAGATCTTATCGTGAAAAATCTCCGGTGATGGAATCACTTTAGTGTATAGGAGCACGTATAGTGTGGAGAAGATTGAAAATGCTGAAATAGCCTCTGTTTTACGCGTCATGGTGTAGTTGTTTTTTTTTTTTTGATAATTAAAGGGACCAAGTTCATATAATATCGTTGTTGTTTGGTGAAAGTTCACACCTCACGAAAACTGACCTCCAAGAATCGAAATGTTGGACAGTGAAAATGCTCGTGAAATACCAAGTATACTCGAGAAAACTGAGCATAATGAGAATGCTATAGTTGAATTCCTCGATGAAATAGCTGTGCAAGCACGTTCTGGTGAGACTAACTCTTGCGGAAACCGTTTAAATGGAATCAAAATGCTAACAAATAACTCTTTTTGCACATTCAAGCGTCATTCAGAGAAGCGTGTAATCAGCAGATAATCATTGACAGTGTCATGTCAAAAGCTACGGTTGAGGAGGAGTCTAAAAATATTCGATTCCAGGCTTATCGAGCATTGGCTAATTTGTGCATTGATAATGGTATGTGATTTAAAAAAAAAAAAAAAAAAAAAAAAAAAAAAAAAAAAAAAATTAAAATTTTATTGCTGCACAGTATCACCTAATTAAAATGCAAGACCAGATTTGAACCGAGGACTTGTGGTGGGATCCAAATTATGGCCTGTTTTATCGAGAAAAGTCTCTCGTGATCCAAAGCTCTCCAAAGTCATACTGACATTTTTATATAATCTTTCTCTCGGCAATGGTAAGAAAGATAGATTGATTTACTAGTATTTTTTTTTATTTTTGACAGGGGGTGTTAACAACTCGCCAGAACAACATGTGCAAGAGTGTCTTGCTCGATCGAAACTGATTCCAGATTTGTTGGACGACCCTCCGATCTCTGATGAACAAGGATTCAGCATTTTGATCTCTATCCTTGAATCATTGATGTCAACAGGTATGGGAGGTTGACATTTCTTGCTTTATCTAGAGCTGACTTTTAAATTTCCCCAAGAATACTTTGTGGAGCAGAGCGATTGGTTCATTTCGTGTTTGCTTGCACTTCCTCACAGCTTGGAATGCAATGACAAGGTCATAGGTGAAGTTATAGAAGCATATCTCGCCATCAATCCTGAAAAGGTCAAGATTAGTGGTAGTACTTTTACAGATTTGATCAATTATGTGATGCAAATTGAAAGCAATAGCGATAGAGATTTATTTGTTGGATCCATTTGCTACTTGAGTAAGAATCTATCTTCAACTATAAACTCATCGGATGAAGCAATCAAAATTCTTACAACTTGGCTTGTTCAATCAGAATCATCAAACTTGACGACGTGGGCAATCTTATTTTTAACTCGATTTGATAACCGTGAATCAAGCCTTTACAAAGATCTAGTTGCAGACCTATCACTTGACAAGATTTTGACTGGTAAAATAATATCTTATACAGAGCATAGCCTCACCTGGACCAGCGAAGGGATTTGTGAAGCATTTCGTTTATTATGTCTACTCTCTTCTGACTGTGAGTATATATATATATATAGTTTTAATTTTCCCAACTGACTCATGTTTAACAAGCATCTGCTCGAGAGGAGATGTTCAAGTCCAAGGAATGTGTGAATGCAGTTATATCTGTGTTGAAATTTGATAAATCTGATTTGTATATGAAATCATGGGCCTTGACACTCCTGAGACTCCATGTATCGGAACAGCCAAAGATGGTAGTGGATATACTGGCTAGGGATCCAAATCTTGAACAATGTTTAATTGTGAATTTCCCAACCGCTGGTTTAGTGAAAGAACAAGCTGAAAGACAACAGGAAGCATACTTTTCGATTGCGTGCATTTTGAAGGCTCTTTTACAAGATCAAAGGCATGGAAAAGATCAGATAATTACGTGGAATAAAATGCTAAATACGGATGGTGCAAAATATTCATTTATTCAAGGAATGCAATCAATCTTGATAGGTCATGTCAAGTTCAAGCCTATGCAAGACCAAGCGATTGTGACATTATCAATTATGGCAGCTCTCCAGTGTGGACTGGAGACGATTGAGTCCATATTGGACAGGCATGAAATTTCTAGGATTTTTACAGACGATAAAAATACGGATCGAGATATAAAGCACAATATGAGCTTTTTAGTAGTGACGTTAAAATCCAATGGCAGGGATCTTAATATGACAGAAAATCTTCGGATACTTGATGAAAGAGTACAGGAATATCTCCAGACTAAGTAGAAAAAAAATGTAAATAAGAGTATATAATGATGTAAGGATGACCATGCACGTGAATTGAGCAGAAAAACAAAAAGAAAAAAGGAAAAAAAAAAAAAAAACACCACGAAAAC